>JANVCQ010000231.1:9259988-9289534 GCA_025531925.1 Erythroxylum plowmanianum
TTCGGAATGATGACTACGATCAGGATGCCCATAAACGCTCGTTAATCGCCACTCACCAACCTGGTCAACCACAACTTCAACATCAATAAAATGTAAACAGACATTTAATTATTTAACTGAAGCAAAAGATTTCCACATGAGAGCTAAACCACCACTATGACCCACGCAATCAACAGCAATGTAACTATCATAGCCCAACAAAAGTGTTAAGTCATCAATTTTATTGGAAGAACAAAGAGTTTCAATAAGAAAGATAAAAGTGGGCCTTTTTGCGGATACAAGAAGTTTAAGATATTGTATTGCCCGTGGGTTGCCCAACCCACGGCAATTCAAGAAAAGGCAACTCATTTCTGCCAACGGCCCTGGAATCCAGTGGTGGTTGATAGTACAGTATGTGGATCAACGGACATGCTGGTAAAGATAGCAAGATCCTGAGTCTCGCCTTGGAGCTGATCCTGACCCAATCTTTTCTGTTTGGAGTCACCCATTATTATCCCGTCGTCCAACTCTGGGGTTGATACATCGAGTAGAGCAACTAAGGAACCAGTATGGGCATGATCGGCAGAAAGAGTTGAAACAGTGCTGCTGTGAGTCATACCATGAAGTCCCACCTTATCGACTGCAGAGATTTCCAATTGTCGCTCTATATTTGGGTCCACACCAGCAACCTCTGTACTGTGCAATGTGGAGTGACTATCGGGTGGCTCATCAGATGCCACCATCGGGCATAACCAACGATCACCAATATTTCGCTGCTCCCGATGAGAGGGGGCTCGGAGGCTAACAGAAATTTTTCGGACAACTTTCCTAGGTTCAAAATCGAGTAATTGAGGGCAAAAACGCTCCATGTGACCAAACAAACCACAAATAAATCAAAAAGAGAGAAGACGTTCATAGGTACAGTAAACCATTCTCCTTTATCATGTTTGAGCTTAAAACTCTCCCGTAGTGGACGACGAATATCCCAATTGACCCTCGTATGCATATAAGAATTATAGGAGTTCTCAAAATTCTTCGGGTCCGCTTCCATGAATTGACCAATCTTATTGGCAATGTCCTGCAATATTCTTTCTAACCGAAAACCAGTCCGGAGGTCGTGTACTTGAACTCATAAGAGAACCTGGAATAAAAGAATCTCTAACGGAGAGGAATAATGCCCAAAATGTTCCAGTAGAAGCAGTTGATTATCGAAAGTATAGGGTCTCATATCCAAGACACGGTATACATCAACCTCATGAAAAAATTGGAATACGTACGTGCCCTCATTAACCTCACGAGCCTGCATTCCCCTTAATGGTCACCACACAGAAGCCATAGTATGTCACATAGCATGAAAGTTGATGGCTTTGTCAGTCAAAAATCTGCCAACAAGGTAGAGCTTTACATCTTTACTCCGATCCAGATCTTCAGTCTCATATATGAGGCCATCTTCTTGATCTCCATTCACTGAGAGATTCGCCATCGAGACAGCAACCCGATCGTCCTCCATATCCAGCCACCCAACTCACGCAAGTAAAGAGCCATAACAAATGGGCGAGAAATTTCACTATCAACAAGAGATTAGCCAACAAAACCCAAATCAGTCTCCATATCTAGCCACCCAGATCAAGCAAGAAGAGAAACCCCAAGAAATAAATTATTTAAAAATAATTATTTTATAAATTATTGATAAAAATAAATATTTTAATTAATTTGGTACAAAATAAATTATATAATAAGAGTAAGAAAAATTAATTTTATTATCAATTTAAATATTTTTTAAACAAGCATAATTAATAATTTATTTTTTATTTTCATTCTTATTTGATTATTTCGATTCTTGGTCACTCGTTACCAAACCAAAAGGTCTTCCATGTCTTTGCAGGGACGGATAATTAGGAATGATGAGGACGAGTTGTGTGTAGGGCATTGCAAAAGAGTCCAAGTAATTCATATTAATCATGAAGATTTCATACACGCATAGTATGAGTATCTTAATTTATGACGTTGATTAATTTACATTAAATAAAATTAGTATCTTGTTTTAAGTCCGTGACTGACCTCCTTTCATTTGGTGGCACACTCCCTCCAGTCACACATTTGCTTCTCTCTAGACTTCCACCGGCGAAGTTCCGACCGCCAGTTTATTCAATAGTATAATTTTATGTTCTTTCTCTCTTCCTTTTTGCTTTCTTTTGTATTCAGCGAGGTGAGCATTTAGTTATGAATGGAGGAGAATAAGTGTAGTTTTAGGGTTATCGAGCAAAATCGTAAATTCCTGTATATATTCCATCTCCTCTTCACTTAATGCCATTATGAGCTATTGAACTACTATTTTTTCAAATTAGGAATTTTTTAGTGTCTGAACTGAAACAGATCTTTGTGCAATATTCGGTTCTAGGTTTGGGAGCCATTGAATTGAATTGGGAAGAGTAGTGTGGTTGGCAAAAGATGCACAATGGCGAGAAGAAGCGATTAAATGGAGAAGCAGAGGAGGGGGATGAGGATGATCTGGATGAGGATGGGATGGATGCATGGGAGAGAACTTACACTGATGAGAGATCATGGGAGTCCTTGCAAGAGGATGAGTCGGGCCTACTTCGCCCAATTGATAACAAGGCTATTTACCATGCTCAGTATCGTCGCCGCCTTCGTTCGCTTTCAACTGCTGGCAATGCTGCTCGAATTCAGAAGGGCCTCATTCGGTTTCTCTATGTTGTTGTTGACCTCTCCAGGGTATGTCTATTCTTGAACTTGATTACAGTTTCTGGACTTCATGGAGTCTTGTTGATCACTGCATATAGTTTTATTGAAAATGATTTCCAGCCTCGTGTGTAGGGATGGAACTACATTATCCAAGTGGTGGTTTGAGATTTATGACCCCAATTACTGAATGTGTTTGGTTCTCATTTCTCACTTTAAATTATAGTAGCATGTCTATAGTTTTCATTGGAAAAACTGGACCTGTTTGATTCTTTCAGGCTGAATAATTCAGCATGACAACTTGAAGCTAGAAAAACATATGTTGGTTCTGTCAGCAAAGCTATTCTACAATGGAGAAGGGCAATCAAAATTTCTGGGGCTTTCTATTTTTTTCCTAAATGAGGCATTATCAACTTTTTATGATTTTTATGAATTATGTAGGCAGCTGGAGTGATGGATTTTCGACCAAGCCGAATGGCTATGATTGCCAAACACGTGGAAGCTTTCATTAGGGAATTTTTTGATCAGAACCCACTTAGTCAAATGGCTCTAGTGACTATTAAAGATGGAGTTGCCCATTGCTTAACAGAACTTGGTGGGAGTCCTGAGGCCCATATTAAGACATTGATGGGCAAATTGGGATGCTCAGGGGATTCCTCTTTACAAAATGCCTTAGAGCTTGTTCATGGGTATCTTGATCCAATTCCTTCATATGGTCATCGTGAAGTATTGATCTTGTATTCCTCTCTTAGTACCTGTGATCCAGGAGATATTATGGAGACCATCCAGAAGTGCAAGAAATCGAAGTTAAGGTGCTCAGTAATTGGCCTTGCAGCTGAGCTATTCATTTGCAAACATCTCTGCCAGGAAACTGGGGGTTCATACTCAGTTGCACTGGATGTGGTGAGTTTTATTAGCTTGCCAGCCTTGTATATAAACTTATTTTCTCAAATATCAGAGGATAAACTATGTTGTTGGATGTCATTAAATAACAATTAAAAATTGAATAGTTAGAGGGGGCTAGCCGCCTATTCTTGGGTAAATGATCCAGACTCATTCAGAATATTGAGTGAAAAATGATGGAAATAGAAGTGTGAAAATATACCTCAATGATTCTACCACTACGTTTTTCAAATCTTCCTTAACTAGACCGAGATTATCCAAAAATTGATTTGATTTCTTCCTTGTTTTGGAGGGCCACTTCAAAGAGTTGATTCTAGAGCATGCACCGCCACCTCCAGCAATAGCCGAATTTGCAATTGCTAACCTGATAAAGATGGGTTTCCCACAAAGAGCAGCAGAGGGTTCCATCTCAATCTGTTCTTGTCATAAAGAAGCTAAAGTTGGTGAGGGCTACATTTGTCCCAGATGCAAAGCACGTGCTTGTGAGCTTCCTACTGAATGTCGTATCTGTGGGCTAACACTTGTTTCTTCACCCCATTTGGCAAGGTCATATCATCATCTCTTTCCAATAGCTCCATTTGATGATTTGCCTCCATCACGTCAAAGTGAACCACACCATAGATCACACAGGACATGCTTTGGTTGCCAACAGAGCCTTCTTATCACTGGTAAGTAGAATATGTTACTGTGACACTGCATGCAAAGGTTTCTTGGTGCATAGTTCATGTTACACTAGATGATTAAATGAGGGTAAAATTGCTAAATTAAGCTGCTCAAATAACTCACAAACCTCTGTTAAATTGAACAGGTATTGAAAGCTCATAGTCCAGTATTTCTTATGTAATTGGCGTTTCCCTGTGTTGTTTATCCTATTTTCATCATTAAAATAAAATAGCTTCATTTCTTTAAGAAAAATAACAATGTTTTTTTTCCATAAACAAGGAGCCAAAGGCTCGTAATGTAAGAGCTAGGTGTTGATAGTCCCCCAACAACAACGAGAATATCAATATGTATTTTCAAAATTATGTTCTGTTTTAATTAGTTTCGTGTCCTTCATAAATGCTGCGGTTTTTGTCACAGGCAGTAAGCCCGGCCTTTGTGTTGCTTGTCCAAAATGTAAGCATACTTTCTGCCTTGATTGTGATATTTACATCCATGAAAGCTTGCACAACTGCCCAGGTTGCGAGAGTTTGAGGCCATCATAGTCACGCGTAGTTGCAAAATTTAGAAGGCTGTACCAGTGTCATGTCAGTGTATTCCGTTGGATATTTGTGAACACTTTTCCTGCGATCGCTCTTTCTTCAACTCCTAGTTTTCGAGGGATTTGGTTATGATGATAGCACGAAGGTTTATTTTTACTGGTCTGACCGGGCACGATGATTTTTTTTTTTTACATGTTCAGCTTCTTACAGATTGGGATCAATATACCATCCATGTGACAATTTTCGAGTTTGCCCATTCTTAAGGATTCTTTTTTTCCCCTCTTCTACATTCTTTTTGTTTTTTTCTTACTACAATTTTCACGCTGCAGCAGGTCTTCAGCTTTAGGTATATGCTTCATGCAAATAGAGGCCACTGATTATCAGTAGTAAACCGGTGCTTAAGGTTTATTACGCAAGCCATAGAGAGAACCAGAATGAAGATGTGCGATAGCTATCATTGTCAATATCCACGGAACAAAGAAAAAAAAGATTTACTAAGCAGAATCATGGCTAGATAGCTTGGCATCTCATATTAGATCTGATAATTCGTTCTTTTTTATGCACAAAATCGATGTTTAACAAAGCGTAGGAAATATTCCGAAATTGGGAACGAGAATAAACCAATCGCCATCCCCATCATCTCTGCCTTAATTTCAGTGTCCATCTGATGTTAGAAGCACCTACAAGTGAAAGTCTACAAAGTAGTAAAGCAGACCCTCCCATCGAAGCGAACAGACTATTTACAGCAAACATTAGAAATGTAACAACTTCAAATCTGGAGTCTCGCATTGAAATAGAAGAAAATGTCACCATGTTTATACTGGACAAAATTACGTTTGTCAAATTTTATTTCTTTCTATAAATAGCTGAATCTCTGTCACATGTACAAGCAATTTGTTCCCTTCCTCAAATGAGAGACAAAATGGAGGCAATTTTTGCTCTGCCAATTGGGAGCTTCCCGACTACATCCACAGGCTTTAAACCGAGGGATTCAATACAGTCTTCAGATTCAACAACTATGAACTGTACAATCTTAGCAGGCACTGGTGTAATTGGGAAGGGAGATGTAATCCCTCATAAAACAAACAGCAGCAGACATTAGGTTATGCTGCACAATATTGACCAGTGTATACAAGGCCTTGGCTCATCAACTGCAACAAAATATTTTGCAGGTGCCATCACAATGCTTTACGACTAAGTAATGCTGATAACCCTTTTTTTCTTATGCATCACACCACCTGACCACCATTCTGTACTTCATTGCTATAAGCACATGTTAATTTGTTCAATTTCTACCTAATGACTTGGACTTCAGTCACCAACTCGCTCCAGGAAATGTATTCTGTTCCCAGAAATACTCTAAACTAAGCAACGATAATCTCAGCAAACATGGCCCTTCTCTACTCTGAGTCCGAGTCAATAGACAGATAGAAACGTTGCCTCACAGAACGCTTTTGACGAGGAAATGAAAAGGGACTATCAGATTCAGATCGTTGCCGACTAACCTTCTCAGATTTATCATTCATACCAAGAAGTAAAGAAGCTGCATAACCAATAATAATCAGTGCTAAAACTGAAAGCAGCACATGAAAGATTGGAAGATGGAGGAGTATATTTATGCAACGAAATCTAGCATAAGTAAAATGACAATTGTATCTGACGACTCCATATAAGGACGGTCTGAAAAAAATAATGCCAAAGGAATAGGAACAAACCAGCATCAATCAATGGTTCCATGCCAGAGTCTCCAGATGACACCTGGCCCCTTGGATTTGCCCCATTTGTAGGAATTGATTCACCGTGGCTGCTTGCGGCACCACCACCAAGCCTAAGAGATATCCAATCCTCAGTGGGGAAACCATTGGATGGATCAACTTGAGCTCTAAAATCAGACTGTAGTGATGCATCCGAAGGCCTAGTTGGAAGAAAAATTTGAAGTGAGGAGGGATCTTCACCACCAAATGCCAAAGGATTATCAACTAAGCCACCATTCATGTCTGTCTCAGGTCGACTAACAGAAGAATCTGGTAACAAACTAGTAGATCCCATAACAGTATCTGCAGCCAACGTGTAGCCATTCATTGATGCAATAGGACAATTGACAGAACCATGCTGCAAATCAATCAATGGGTCTGTGACATCTGAACTAAATAACTGGAATCCTGGACCTCCTTGAGTTACAGAAGGTAATGGCCAGAGTGGCATAAACTCATCATTAGGGTTGAAGATAAAATTCCCAGGCCTTAGAGTAGGATCTTCAGGGTAAGGATCTGCCAATCCTGCAGGCACTGGAAAAACAACCCCATCATCATCAGATCGATTATTCTTGTAAACATGTTCAGATGAAATTAGCACATCATTGTCATCATCTGAGTCACTGAGAACAATTACTTCTGCATCAGGTGCAGAAACATTTTGTTCAGCAAATCCATATGCTGAATCTACATTCAGAGATAAAGAGTCAAGTTCATTCCCATTGTTTGGGAACTCGAAGTTCCCACCACCACCATCCTGATTTACACTTGGATCTTCACCATCCCGACCACTAACCGTAGCACTGCTACTCATAGGTATAATTTTCTGTTCACAATTTTCAAACTTCTGAAATTTATTACCAGAAGAGGAAGAGTTCATATCATCAGGCTTACTAACTTCCCAAACACCATTGCGATTCTTCCTGATTCCAAGTTTCAAACCATTACCAGGATGGCCTTCTGAAACACCTTCCTTCTTGATCTGAGTTATCATCTCCGTTTTCGAGTTGATTTCTCCATCATTAGTCACACAAAGAGTACTGTCAGAATTGTGCCAATGGCCTAGTTCTCCAATATCCCTGCGCTCAGCCTCACTTTTTGTCTTTACTCTCCAAGTGCCATCAGACTTCACCTCAATCTCAGTCATATCTTCACTACAATGGCGCATCTGTTATGCCATCAAGCAAACAACATATACAAATAGTTTTATTGATTAGTACACCTAATCAATTAACAAACCCTATCCTTGTGACCAATATAAACTAAAGTAAGAGTACCTTGGAAGTTATGCGATTAAAATATGGATCAATTATTATACTTTCCAGTGAATAGTTCTTGAGACAAATGGGACACTGCCACTGCATGGAGGTCATTTCTGGCTCAGATTCAAAGGGCTTATGGAGGAAGAAAAATGATTAGAAATCAACAATTTTTTACCTTCCTAGAACGCTGGTTTAGCTCCACAAAAACTTCAAGATCAAAACAGCCCATATGAACACAAGGTTTGAACCTTCCTGCCACCTTCATTCTCGAACCACTCATCTAGAAATTGAGATACAAAGACCAATTATATTAAACATTTGATGGCAATTTCGAAAGAAAAACCACAACATTCAACCAAAACTAAGAGCACTAATCCAAATGCCGAAAACAGTGAGGTAATTCTTCAACACAGAAACACAGATCACAAATTTAGTATACTAAAATTCATATTGACAAAGGCCAGAAGGCAACAGAGAGTTCCCAAAACTAACATTGAAAATGATAAGAAGACTTGCATAAGCAGAGGATATATTGAACAAAGCATATCTAATGAGGATGAAACATATGAAGAAGCTGGGAAAATAATGGTAGGATATTAATATAGTGTTTTGTTTATTAAAGGCAGATTAGCAGAAAAATTACCGACCCCAGCAGAAGCTAAATTAGGGTTGAGATACATTCCTGATAATCTAGTAAGACCATAATACCATAGTCAGCACTGGACCCTCAGAATTATTATACCACGGGCCATAAAATCCTTTTAGACTTGCTTTATATTCTTCAAAGAACAATAATCTGCTACTGGAGCCACTGTAGGCCAATTTCATCCTAACCAATCTTCCTCTTTTCTCATAACTATTTTCAGCATTATAAACAACAGCAAAGCAGAACATGCATCAGTTTGATCATCAATGATGAGGGCCTAGCAACACAGGAGGAAACTCTGAATACGTTCTTAATCTTTTAGTATATAATTCATTTAGCTATATTCAAATTGGATGCACATTGAACTAAAAATAACACTCGTTAGAAACTTTTAAGCTAAAATCAGACTAACTTACAGGGCAACGTAGATTAACAGTAAAAGAATCTGCAACAACTTCTAGGTCACTGTCACTGTCAGCATTGTCCGTTGTTCCACCACCAACACAACGACAAACACGACTAACCGCATCTTCAAACCGCTCACCATCACACTCCCTAGGAATTAAGTTGAGTATCTGACAAGGATAGATAGTAAAACAACTGTGTGAAACAAAATTTGGCAGGGTCCCTATAATCATATAGTATGCAGCATAAAAACAATGCAGTGAAAACTCACTTTGGTGATTAAAAGCACAAAGACTGAAAATGAGGATGAGTTCTCTACCTGTGGTACCAATGTATGCATCACATGATCCCAAACTAGAGAACTACAACTTGAGGAATTGCAAATTACTCATTTTACACAACTAAAACATCATTTACTTTACCATCACCAAGTCCAAAGTAAATTATAAATACCTGTTGAACAGTTCGTCGCTTGACAATTCTTACTCCTAAACAGAATATGCGTGCATCACATCCAGTTAGTAAAATCTTATTGATTCCATCTCTTGTACAAGGCGTAATCTATAAGACGAGGGAAGTATAAATTGTATTCAGGAATAAAAATCTAGATCAGCAATGAAGGAGCAACACAGTTACTAAATACATGTTTAACTGCATGAAAACTTTCAGTGTCCAGGAATAAACTCACAATTGGGCCATCATCACGACCATTAGCCCCTAGTAATTGTGATCCAGGCCTATTAATAGCACGTACAGTCATACCTGCAGGTCCCAATCAACAAATTTAGTTGATACCAAGATCCAAATATCCATGGACATTTTGTCTTACTTCTGTATCCAGAAATAACTACCAGCCACAATAGAAGAGAAAGTATGCTACACTAGCTTATACATGGATTCAATTAACAATGTTGGCATTGAGAACGGCAAAGATCTGAACAAGTTAAAAATGGATCCAAATACTAGAATTTCTGAGTTGAGGAGATGAGATAGGTTCAAAAACAAAAGGTTCTGAATTGTGGAATTGAGATTGATAGACACCATGAGAACTAAAAAGCTAACCGACTATACCATTAACCTGGAGATCCATAAATTGTGGCCACTGCATCCTAAAAGGAACCTTGTCATTCAAAAGCATGCACCAAGCCTGAAATGTAAAGCATAACAGGCCAGCCATCAGCTGAAGTTTAATCAAGTAACACAAGTCAAAAGCATGTAACACCAAACCTGAACATCACCATCTTGTTTTGCTAACAAGTCCTTTTCTCCCCGTGTCAAATTAAAAGTCTTCTCCACACTTTGTACAGGATTTGAGCTAGAAGAACAGGAAAAAAGTATATACTTCATCAATATGCATGCCAACTGATGATGCTTCTTATCAATGGATAAAGGGAAGGTGAAATTTATAATAAAAAGTCAACTATTAAATTAACTCCAGTTCAGGGATTTCGCAAGCTATACGTCTCATGAAACAGCATATTTTCTGATAACAGATGATGTTTACACAACGAAGACACCAAGGTATAATTCAAACATGACAATTAAGTTGTCACTTTTGTCTGCCACTAATTAGGCACCATGAAATGTGAAACCAAAACTCAACAGAAACTTTACGCAAACAATTTGTGTAAGTTACATGGCTCACATTATCTAGGAAAGCTAACTATGTTGAGTATACTTGTTGAATTGATGATATGAAGCAAATGATATACTTGTTGAATTGATGATATGAAGCAAATGTATTCATAATTTGCAAGTACATTGAAACAGCACAGAAGAATATTCATAAAGAACTCACCCATCAGTTGGAATGCTTGTAGTTGCCAACTTTATAGGAGAGAGGGGTTGGCCAACTGTAACCCAAAAACTGAAAGTGGGGAAACATGTTAAGACAGTGAAATTGAGGAGAAAACATGCAAAGAGTTCCAATAACAAATATCTTAAATAGGGGATTATAATTGAAAAAAGAAGAACAAAGGCCCGCAAGTTTTTACATTCATCAAGATTTGCCCCAAACTGAGAGAGATGAAGATAGAACCTCTCAACTGAACCATGGTTTGAATCATAAACCACTCCATAAGATTGTTATGCTACCTTTCAAATGGACCACAAAAAGAGAATGATTCATTGTTCACCAATGATCATGGAAATCATTTTCCATTGTCTCAACAACCAACTCACAAAGTTGCCCTCAACGAAGAACCATTTAAACCACATACTTGGAACTGCATTTGAACTTCTAACTGCATAAGTTAACCTTCCTAGCCAATAATGAATTATGATGATACAGTTCAATTACTTTGCAGTTGTTTTGAGGAATTAACCATCAGATGTATGGAATTTAAAATTTAATGAAGAGTGAAGATTAGCCATTAATACCATCCTTCATAAGTAAAAGAGAAGAAAATAGTTTGACAATAAAGCAAGTATAATGATGACTGACAAAAATTAAAACAGCGAGCATAACCATAAAACATAAATTATTTACGCAGCCTCTTATGGCTAAGTCTCGTGGTGTGCAATTACTCGGAGGAAAATTCTGAAAATGAGTAAAGGACAGAAACAGTAAGAAGATAACTAAGTGAGCATTAATATACATACGGGTCAGCTCGGCTGAGTCGACAAATTTCACAGTAGAAGAGGTTTGGAAGTTGTGGATCATTTTCCATGGGTTTTTCTGGAATAATAACACAACCAACATGTTGCCAGACTGCGCATCTTGGGTCATCACACTGCCAATCAAAGGCACATATCATTAGCAGCATGAAAGGGACAGCTTTACCCAAAAAGGTGGATGCAGAACGAAAGTGATGCAAAAGAGCTACAAAAGATATATAAAGGGGGGAAATCACTCAACCACAAGCTTTAAGTTGGCGGAATAAAGAGTGAGAGTTGGAGTGACAACAAAGACAACAGAAGCTAAAATTGACTTTATCCTAGTTGCTTAGGACTTGAACTTAAGTAATTTGTATACAAACTTGGGATCTGTGACCCTTGTTTTTCCATTCTTTCTTTGTGTCGATTTAATTCTATTTTGGACATTTTAGTTGGGAATTCCTTTACTACTAGGATAAGGCTTCCAAGAATGTTTCTATATATGTGTACATTCATCCCCTCAATTAAAAAATAACACAAATAATAAAGATGAATAACATCATGAAAAAGAAATGGAAATTTAATTGCTGAAGGGTATAGACATAGTTCTGATGCTAAGATATGCAATTCTATTAAACTAGTTGATCAAAAACACGTTATAGAGAAACAGGTGATCTTTTACAACTGAAAAACTTAAATCACACCTACTATACTTTGAAAATGAAACAATTCCCTTAACAATAATGAAATTTGCAATACCTATCTACAACTTGTATGCAAATACAATTACAAGAACAGGAATGAATCTAAGATGTTAAGTATAAACCTTAATCATTGACTCCGTCTTTAATGTGCTGCCACATGGACAGCGTACTTTCATCTTGGAATCATCAATTTCTTCTTTAATTTTTGTAGCACTATTATCCACAACATTCTGCCCCTTTGAGGCCAACTCAGTTGCCTGGGGAGCCTGCATTTTTCTAAATACAAAAACAGAAGGTGCATGTGAATGAGTTGAACAAAGGCAAGTATTGAAGTTTCTTAAAACTTCAAACAATTATATAGAAAGCTTTACTGAACGTGGAAATATTTTAATGGGACACATATGTAAATGATGAACCTGTAAGTGTCTTCAACTAGTTTGGCCACCTCTTCCTTTCTGACAGCACTTTTCTTTGCCCACATCCTTGCAACTATAAAGAGTGAAACTAAAGACAATGTTAATTCATGAAAAAGACCAGGAATAAGAAATGAGGTCAGTATAATAGTAGAAAAAATGTTTATGAATCAAAATTTGAGAAAAGAAAAACGACAATGAGTGCAGATTAAACTATCAAAAACAGTAGGCAGCTGCAAAAGGGGAATTTGGCTAGAAAGCATCCCAAAGGAGTAGCATAAACTTTAGTAAAACATGTGCGAATTAAAAATTGAAAAAAGAAAAACACAACAAGTGTAGATTAAAACATCAGAAACAGTAAGCAGCTTCAAAAGGGGAATTCGGCTAGAAAGAATCCCAAAGGAGTAGCATGTTGTTTAGAGAACATATACAGAAGAGGACATCTTTCATGGCTTCTACGATATGAGCGTCAGCTAGCAGGAAAAGAACTCACAAAGAACCATTACTCCCCATATTGCTATATCATTAAAGAGTTCTGGCTCTCAAGCTTAACTTGAGATATTCACTCAATTTGTGCTTTCGTACACTTAAAATGATTCCGATCATAAGCATTGTGCCTATGGATAGAACTGTATGTGAAATTTTCATTCTCTAATACATAAGTAATTGTTATGTATGTAGTAAAAAATGTCTACAAAATGTAATATAAAAATGTTTTGAACAAGGAGTTTCAATGATGTGAAATAGTAAACAATTGATTGATCAATTAGCTGTTTTTATTACCAAGTAATATGTACGCAGCAACATGTCTAAAAGCATATAAAGTTAACAAGAATATTATATCTCGCTAAATGAAATGCATAAATACTAATCAATAATATGTTAAACATCTAAGGTCACAGACTGCTGATAGGGACTCTTGAGTTCATGGTTTAAGCAAGCCAAATCACAACAGAAACAAGAAAGACAAAATGCTCTAGATTAACCAAATAATTTTTTTTATATACCAAAAAGAGAGCTTGCAAGTAATAAGGCATATTAAAGCTTGCCAGCAATAAGGTACATTACCTTGCTCATTAGAGAGAATATGCAATATCCGGTCAACAAGCTCCTACACATTTTAAATACAGCAAAGGTTAATGCACAAAGACAGAATGTCACCGCGCACATATGCATTGCTGAAATAGTATAACGTATTGCTTATGATGTCATTCAAGGAAATCCAACCACACGTATGAATCTTCAACTCGACAGAACAAGTAAACCCATGGCTACAAGTATTCACCAACTTGAAACTCAATGCTTGACAAATACATTCAGTCAGCAATCATGACAATAAGAAGTGAAGAAAAGTATAGAAATGCTCAAGGAATCTGACCTGTTTTTTCCCCTGCTTTGATAGGCCTAATTGAGTTAGGACATCTCTAAGCTCCTTCATTCTGAAATATGCCAACTTATCCTACCAGAAAATTTTGAACATAGCTCAGCATATTAGACAGAAAGGAAAAAACATCTTAACTAGATCACTTGACCAGATAGTAACTGAAGGCAGTCAAAGCCAAGAACACAGCAACAACAACTGTCACTGCTGCTATGTACATAGAGTAAACTCAGTTGTAGTTAAGAGGAGCTTCAACAGGAGTTGACTTATGGATGGAATCGATGACAAGAAAGGGAGGAGCGTTTCTATTGTGAGCTGAAATGAGACAGCAATAGAGTGATGACTTGAAGGCTTAGAACCAATGAATCACTCACGTACATAGAAGTTCCCAACTCATGGGACAGGACCCGTTAGACCAGCATCCACCGAGGGAACTATAGAACCCCATTTGTAACAAATACCCACAATCTAATTTTATACAAAAGAACTTGCACAAGAAGCACAACCAAGAAAACTGAGGAAGCAAATAAACCAACAACCCAAACAACCGCAGTCAACCCCCCAAAGCTCAACCATAAGTTGGATTAATGGAAAAACATTTCACATTTCCGCATTTCCAATCTGCATAACCGACTATATACTACCAAGTACCAACAGAAGCATTAGACAACCGATACCAATTAACTTCAAATAACTAAATCATTTAGTAATTTGAATTCATATTTGTTCAAATGATATGAAAAGAAAAACATAAATAACGAAAAAAATGAAATTGAAATACCTTACACCTTGTCACCAAATCCATGCTAGCAATCTTCTCGACTAGAAACCACGAATTAACAGCCAACCAATGATCAAACCATCACAGATGCGTGAAAACTGACACAGGCCGAACACTCGCTCAAAGTGACCGATCTGACCGAACTAAAAGACAACAAGAATCAAATTAATACACTGAAGAATCAGAACCAGAAACAAACGGTCAAAGACTAAGAAAAAAGTAAACAAGCGTAGAACTTACGTTCTTTAATGGAGATGAGAATATTAACGACAGGAATCGAAGGCCGGAATTAGGGTTTGGCGCAGCTCGAATGGCGTTTTAAGCGTTTATCATGCGGGTGTTTCCTTGTTTTTTGACGGAGAAAAAACCAACACAACCCATCCTCCATCTACAAAAAGTCCCGGACCTATCGACGATTATGAAATCCGGTTTTTTTCACAAGGACACGTCCGGGTTTCGCTTCGCTACTTTTCGCGTGGTTGCGAGCCTATGTTGGTGATGCACGCCCTTACGATATTTTCTTGTACTCACTGGGGTTTTTCTAGCGTATTCGTTCTTTCGTCCTTTGCGTTACTATTGGACGTCTGTGCTTTTGCCGCGTTGCCTATTTCTTCATTCAACTTACGGACGATATCACATCACGAGGGCCCACAACACTTTAAGTGATCGATGCTGTCTAGCCATTCGATTTGCTGCGTCAATAGAGATCTCAAACAGTTGAAGTTTCCGATGGCTCTTCTTTTGTGGTCCCACGAGTCCATCTTTTCATACTTCTCTTTTCACTGCATTTATCATACCATTATCAAAAATGTTATTTAATTAAAGAAGGCTTTTCTTCCTTTTCGTTAACCATATATGCAAATCAAAACAAGCAGAGTCAAATACAACAAAATTTAAGCAAATTATTATAATTCTTCTTAAGCAGTATCTTATCCATTTAAATAAATTATGAGCTTTTTTTTGAAGAAAAAATAAATTATGAGCTTAATCATTATGTGATCATCTACATATAACATATAATACATAAATTATTTTTATTTATTTATTTCGATTTTTAGAAAAAAAAACCTCATAATCTTTAAACAAAATTTTTGGACAATTTTTACTTTTTGTCAAAGGAATGTGTTTTAATTTTTGAAAGAAGTTTTGAATTTTTTTAGAATTTAAAAAAATGAATTAATGATTAGAAATTAATGGAATAACTTATGGGAGTAAACTCTATTACAACTCTTACGAAAGAAGGCCACGCTTCATCCAAACAGAAGTATTGAAACCAAGTAACCAAGAAACGACGACGTTGACACCAAAGCAGAATAACTAACAAGACGGGAACGTTTTTTAGAGGGGTAAAGTCCCTCTTCCTCATATTGTCGTGCCTTCAATTGTTACCCAATTAGGGTTGGGAACTTTGAAGTTTTTGAAAGCCTCGTGAATCTCTCTCATATTCTAAGCATGCAGAAGCAATCTCATACCAGGTAAGAGATATCAGCAGTTTACTAGGTTCTTGCTCTTCACACTCTACTCTTTGTTCTCTTTTGAAGTATACATTTTTAATTTGTAGAACTCGCTATCTGCGATCATTTGTATGATTGTTCATCTCCAGGTACTGTCATCCGTTCTTCTTATCCTTAGCCTTGATTACCTTTTGAACCATTCGGTTTATGCTATTCTCCATCGTTGTTTCATCTCTCTGTCGCATACTCTATCTTTCAAGAACACTCCGATATGCATCCTTATATTGTCAGATATTGTATTTAAAAGAAAGGAGCTGGGAATGGCTCTGTCAGAGAAGATCTGTCTATTCCTTTCCTTCCGGATATCCCTAAACGGGTAAGTCAACGCAATTTTATATATTTGTGCCCTGTTGCTATTGTGAATTTTTATCCATTGTATATTCCGACTCATAATATCTTCCTATACGTATCGGACATTCTTAGCCCCTCAACTACCTACAATTCTTTCCCATATGCTGCTTGTATATTGACACTTGATAAACAAATACTTGATAGATTCACTGTGCTTCTCACACAATGAGCACCTGTTAGGAATTAGCAAGAATTTGTTGAGCCTGTCCTGGGTTGGTAGCCTACCTCAGATAGCCATCCAGGGGTAAGGGACGCCCTCGGAGTAATCTGTTATCCCAAACTAATTCGTACCAGCACACATTATTCTCCATAGCCCACAGTAAACTCTGTACTGTTTGTTATTGAATAAACCATCATAAGTCGTCATCCAAGTCATTTTATCTTCCTCCTCAAAAAGGTTAGAATTGAGGAGGAGAGTTTTCACCAGGGTGTCAGGTCCTCTGTGTCGTCTCTTTGTTGCTTAGGCCAGGCCATTTTGGACTGTGTATTCCTTCGAGAAATGTTGTTTTAGCTAAAGATGTGGTTGTTCATACAAAGCTGCTATGTCTAGCCATTTATCAAACCAAAAGCTTGCTCCCTTACCATCTCCCACCTTGTGTCTCACATAAGGTTTAACAATCTCCCTTGTCTCTATTATCTTCTTTAGAGTAGCGGAACCCCTAACTAGAATCTTGACAGTCCAGATGGTGTCTTTAGTTAGGTATCCACTCCTAACCCAACTCACCCGTAGGGAATTTTCCTTCTTGATTAGCCTCCAGCATCTTCTTGCTAACTTTTTTGAACTGACTAGAATCTTGACAGTCCGGATGGTGTCTTTAGTTAGGTATCCACTCCTAACCCAACTCACCCATAGGGAATTTTGCTTCTTGATTAGCCTCCAGCATCTTCTTCTAACATTTTTGAACTGACTACTTGAATCAGAATAAGACCAAGTCCCCCTTGTTTTCTAGGCTTGCAAATATTTGACCATTTGATCTTCACTTTGTTCTTACATTTTTTGTTCCTGTTCCACTAAAAATCCCTCATAAACCTATTGATGGATTTAATTACCACACTTGGTATTACCAAATGTGAGGCCCAATAGGTATTGATTGAAGAGAGATGGATACAATCAATTGTAGGTGACCAACCATAGAAAGGCACTTCGTACTCCAATTTTGAATCTTCCTCGTAATCTTCTCCTCAAATGGCTTGAAGTCCGAATATCTATGCTTTATGGAGTTGACTGGTATTCCAAGATGTGTAAAAGGTAGTGACCTGTAATGTTAGAAAACCACTGAGCATTTTATATTGTATTAGCAAATAAGTACAACCCACTCTTTTGATTGTTTACTCCCAGCCCTGAAACTTTTGTGAAAATTCTTAGAGATATAACTAGTGAAGTAATAGAGTGATGATCTTCTCTCTTGAGAAAAGGAGTAGATCATTTGTAAAATTCAGATTTAAGATTCCACATTTCCTGCATTTAGAGTGAAAAAAGGGAGCTCCTCTCTATAACCCTGACAATCAATATGTTCAAAAATTCCATTACTATGGAGAATAGGAGAGATGACATTGGGTCCACTTGACGCAATCCTCTAGCCTGTTTGATTTTGCTGGAGGGTTCACCATTGACTAACACATTGTAGGAGACTTTGGTTATACATTGTTCTACCCATTCTATAAATATTGCAGGAAAGTCATAGGCTTTTATGTAATTGAGGATGAAGTTCCAATCCAAGGAGTCATATGCTTTTCTGAAGTCTATCTTGATTGTGCAGTTCCTCTTCCCCCTTTTCCTTGAATAATTACTCAATAATATCTGTAAAGTAATATATTATCTCCAATCAACCTGCTTGAGATGAATGTGCCCTATTATTTTCCTATATGTTTTGGAAACACACTTTTGATTCCCTCTGAGAGCACCTTTGCTATGATTATATATAGTGAGTTACAGCATGCTATAGGTCAGAAGTCACTAACTTTTTCTTATTTCTCCCCTTTTGGTATTAGGCAAAGTAAAGTTTTGTTGATCTCCAACAACAATTGCGTATTCTTGAAGAATTCCTCAATGGCCTCATACGCTATCTTACTGTCATTCTCCATGTCTTTTCATAAAAGAACATATTCATACTATCTATCCCCAGAGCCTTATCAGGTTTCATCCTTTTCAATACTGCCTCAACCTCCTCCTTAGTAATTGGTTTGGCTAATACATTGCTTTCCTCTTCTGTGAGCTGATCTTTGAGTACTTCCCTTATGAAATGTACCGTTGATTTTTCTTCCTTGGAAGGACTGCCAAGTGTTCCTAAAAAGAAGCTTTCCACCTCTTTTTTTATTGCAGACTTGTTATCAATGATCCTCCCATCCATATTTAAAGCAATGATTTATTAGTGACTTTCTTGGTGGTGTGGTCAGCCAATATCTTTTCAATACGCATAAACCATTGGTTGTTTAACTATAATATAAATCGATCTTGTGTCTCTTTTCCTACACTCTTTTAATTATTATTATGGTTGTTTTGTAATTATCATATATCAAATTGGCATGATCATTCAAAATAAGCAATTCATTCATTAGTTTACAAATATGGTAAAAAGTGAACACATATAATTTGCTATGTCTTGTGTGATATTTGGGAACTAATAATTAGTGTCAGAGTATATCTCGCTAATTTCCCATATATTTCTAGCAAATTGTGAGTAAAGATTGCGCAAATTTCGTCACTTTTTAGTCAAGAGGACCAAGATATTAATATTGCTCCATTTTCAAAGTAAATGATTACTTTTTTTTTTAAACTAAGGGGAAAGTCTTTCCCACGACAGAAGATTTTAAATTATGGGGGATTGTAGAGAATAGTTATTAAGCAGAAATAGCAATATACTTGTTTCAATAATGAGTAAAAAATGCAATTTTTTTCATTAGATAGAAATGTGTTAACTAAAGTTTCAGTGTGTCAAAATGATCATAATATGTGGTGCATACTTGATCTTATATATGTTAATGATTGTCATAATGATATTGGTGTTAATGAGGTTAATATTACTCACAATAAGCTTGGTGAGAATCTAGATGGAAATCAAGAGTGGAGTGAAAAGTGTGAAAAATAATCAAAGGAAGAAGAGAGCACTAAAGTTCACATAAGATGATACATGTGATTCCCCAAGTAAGTAATGGAATAATAAGGTAGCTCACTTGTACTTTGTGTCAAATAATTATGAGTTATTTCCTGGTTCATCCTCCTTTATTAATAATAATTATGATGATAGTAATAATGATTTATCTTATGAAGAACTCATTGAATGCTTATAAATTATGGGCTTTGAAAGGAATAAAATATCTTTCAAATATAAGAGATTTAAAAACTCATAGATGCATATGTGATTGAGAATCGGAAATTAAAATGTGATATGCATGACATGATAGAATTTAATAGTGTGGTTGTTGTCGATAACAATGAGCATGATTTGTTGCAGGAAATGAGGTATTAAAGAAGGAGATCAATGACCTTAATGAATCTTTATTTAGATTCACTATTAGTAGTGAAAATTTGATTAGCATGCTTAGAGCTCAAAAGAGCTCTAATGGTAGGCATGAAATTGATTTCACTTATGGAAGTGTAACATCCAATGTCAATACAAGTTTTGTAAAGGGAAGTATTTATATAATGAGTCTATACCTAAATCACCATATGAGCATGCCACATTTCCTAAATATGTACAACAATCCATGCCTCGCAAACCAAAGGAAATTTTATGCATTTATGTATAGTCACATTCTAAACATAAAAGGCAAGGTAGCAAAAAAAAAAGGCACAATTTTTATACAAGGTCAACCTCAGAGAACATTCAACATTTCTTCACATTCATAAAGGCCTTTTTATTATTAAAATGGCATGAAGTAAGCTCACAATTCTTGTAAGTCTTATTATAAGCATAAAATGTATGATACTTGCTCTTATTTAATATATGAAACAAAGGATCATGACATTTATTTGGAATCATCATAGGTTGTACTTTCGTGAAGAAGAGAGCATGTATTCTAAATAATTTTTTAGGTCTCACTATCCCACAAGGGAGAGATTTTAATCTCTCACATATCCAAAATAGAGCATTTTATCACCCACAACAACTATCAAGACCTAACGGTACAGGAAAGGCATACTCTTCTTTCTCGCATGATAATAATACTTTTAACTCCCATCATGTGAGATGTTATTTTGGTAGTGATTATGGACGTATCTATGGAAATTATTCTTTGAAACAATGTTTGTTAAGTAAATCCACAAAGATATAGTTTGAAAAAGGTTTAAGAACTAATTTCCAAGGATCCAAGTTTGTGTAGGTTCCTAGAACATGTCGATCCTTTTGTTTCATAGGTCAATGTCAAATGGCATCGAATAAATACTAACAATTGGTATCACCTCTATAGATAACAAACGAAAAACATTAATAATATCTCCAACAATTAATTTTAAAAGTAAATCACCAAGATTCCTAATATGAGCCAAGTAAAGAAATTAGTATTCAAAGATTATGAAATCAAGTGAGGAAGAAAATGATGCAAGCATTGATAATATGTATAAAAAGAGGTACATGTAATTTCCTATTGACAATATTTGAGAATAATTACTTGGCATGCATACTTAGGTTGACAGAGTATTATTATATAAGCCTAGAAACAAAGATTTATTATTTCTTAAATTGGTAAATGAGCTCTTCAAAAATGACTCATTTACTTGATAAACACTTTTCGTATACGTTTTTCTCACGTGATAGACAGTTTGAAAAGGGAGAGAGAGGAGTTATTTTTTTCTTTTTGATGCTTAACGATTTTTGTATAGATATACACCCTTTTTTACTGTTGACAAAAGGGATTATGAAGCATATATGTTATTTAAGAGACAAATCGATAATAAGAAGAAATCAAGAACGTTAAGATTTAATGAAATAATTTTATTATCCTTTTAAGTTTATGTTGGACATTTCAATGAATTAATGACGTAGTCATTTCATAATCAATTATATATAAGACATAATGCATAATACTTTCGTAATCAAGAAGAAATTTGTTTTGATATTTAAAAAAAATAAAACCTCTTGGTATTTAAATAAATTTTTAAGTATCCTTTAAAATGGTTTTGAATAAAGTTTTTATCTAATGATTGTTTTTTGTTGTTCGAAAAAACTTGAGAAGTTTTAATAAACTTGTTATAGGAAGTTTGGCCAAATAATATGGTGACTTGGATGGATAATGTTAGGGTTTTGTATAGATTTGTTAATAAGATTTGGAACATTAGTGCGTAGCTTTATTTCTAATTTGTAAAGAAACTATTTTCGATAGACCCATATAATATACACACAGAGACACACACAGACATACACACAGACAAACATAGAGATATAATAAGAAATACTAATTAAAAATATAAATAGACATAAAAGATGATAACAACAAAAACAATATTATATAAAAAATATAAAAATATAAAAATAAAATAAGTAATATAATAAATATAGAACAGGATAAAGAGTAAAATAAAAGAAAAATATGTAAATAAATATACAAATAAGATAGAAGACAAGTAAATAAATAAATCAAACAATTTGTTATAAGAAAATATTTAAACTAAGTAAAGAAGTGTTTAAGCTAAATAATTAAAAGGGAATTACTATATATTAAAAGTTTAAGCTAAATACAAGACATAAGACCTGAAGGAAAATATTTAAAAGAACGAAATAGGGAGATCTTTTATTCATATCCCAATGCATCAAAATTTTCTATTAAAGATCATGTCCTTGATAAGTTCTAGCAGTCATATCATTCTTGATTACTTCCCCTAGGTCTTTTAAGCCCTTCCTTTTTTCTTCTTATAGTTTCTTTTAATTTTTCTTACATCTTCTCATTGGAGCATTAGGGTGTCTCCTTTTAACATATCTAAACTACCTAAGTCCTATCTATCTTATTTTTTTAATATTCTTATCATTGCATTCCTGACTTCTAGTAAGGTTGCACATCCAACAGAGTATCCTCATCTCTACCACCATTAGCTTATAGCTATGTACCTGTTTGATGGACTAACACTCCGTTCCATAGAGCGTGGTCAGCCTAATGCTTTTGAGTTTGAACGGTATTTTCTTGTTATATAAAACTCCTGCTGTACTTTTCCATTTAAGCCACCCTAATCTAATATAGTAAACTATGTCTATCGATTTCTCCATTTCTTTGGATGATATATCATAGATACTTAAATCACTCTTTTTGTGGTATAATTTCTGAACCAATCCTTATCTCCACATCGAAAGTCATACTATGGTCCAAAAAGTTACACTTTAAATACTTAATTTTAATCATGCTCAATTTAAAGCTCTTAGACTTTAACGTATTCCTTCAAAGTTTTAGTTTGACATTGAAACTCTTTTTTGTCTCATCCACTCAAATAATGTTATCAGTAAACAACATACACCAAGACACATTCCCTTGGATATCCTTATTGAGTTCATCTATTACTATTGCAAATAAAAAGGGACTCAATGAGGAGTCTTGGTATAGCCTGATATCGATAGAAAGGTATTTCATATCTCCTCCTCTCATCCTTAGTTTTATCTTTCCATCTCTATACATATACCTTATAACTTGTATATATTTCAATGGAACTCTTAACTTCTAAACACATCCACATGATTTCCCTAAGTACTTTGTCATACACCTTCTCTAAATCAATGAAAATTATGTGTAGGTTATGCTGTCTTTTCCTGTAATATTTTAATACTCTTCTAAGGAAAAGCTTTTGTCATAAACCTTCCTAATATGAAGTCAAACTTGTTTTCTAAGATAAGAACATCCTTTCTCACTCTCTTGTCAATCACCTTATCTCATAACTTCATGATGTGACTAATTAATTTAATATCTCTATAGTTGTTACAGCTTTAGATGTCTCATTTGTTCTTATATAGAGGAATTAGTATACTAAGTCTCCATTCATCTGACATTTTTGCGGACTTAAGGATCACATTGAAAAGCTTGACTAGTCAAGTAAAACTCTTTTCGTCTAGGCTCTTCCACACCTATATGGATATCTCATCAGGCCTACTACCCTTTCGCTCTTTATCTCCCTTAAAACTTTTTTAATTTCTACCCATATAATCTGTCAGTAATAGATAAAGTTACGATACCTCTCTAAGATTCCCTAAAGAGATGTTGTCCTCTATGCCTTTATTAAAAGCCGATAAAATACATCTGTTTTTGTCTCCTGATGTCATGTTCATCCATGAGCATTCGCTCTGTTTCGTTTTTTATACAATAAACTTGATCTAAGTCTCTCACTTTTCCGTTCCTAGCTCTCACGAACTTTAAAATATGTATCATCAGTTTGTGACTATATTGGTTGACCATTGTTGTACATTTGGTCAGCTACTGCTGCTCTTACAAGTCACTATAATAATTATTACTTTTTCTAATGACTATTTTAAGTTGTTTTGAGTATATATAGCCCATATATGAGTTGTAGAAAGTATGTTGGACATACTATATAGTTTTTGAGAGTTTTGAGAGGTTAGTGAATGTAGTTTTTTTCAATAACTAATATATATTGAGTCTTTATTCATTTATATGAGTAAGAGAAAGAGTTTCTAAGTCTAATAATTATTGCAATTTTGGAAATTATTAGGATACACTTGATGAAGATTCCTTTCAACCTTGAACAAGATTTGTTACTCTTCGTTTGTGGCAAAGTAAGACAAATGTAAGGATTCTTCTTGACCATGAGGACGAAGATGATATATAAAGGGTTGCTCTTTACTTATTGAAGGAAGAAAATAAATTCTTAAGTAAAGCTTAAAAGGTAGTTGTAGGCCAAAAATAAATTCTTAAGTGAATTAAGATGATCCGTTCTACTGCTAGGGAGTTTGCAGCTCTCTCTTTTGCTCACATTCATAGGGAAGCTAATTTTGCGGCAGACTTCTTATCTCATTTGGCTCATGATCATGCTCCTGGATTTCATTCTCTTCCGAGTATTCCTTATGGAATGAATTATTGGATTCATCATGATTTAGTTAGTGTTATGTATTTGCGCTAGTTTGTTTTGTTTTGTGAGTTTAACTCACCTTTTTTTTACCCAAAAAAAAGGTAGTTGTAGGCCAAGAATTATTTAGTAAACCATAATAAAATGGTTTTATCTTTATTTTCACTCTCTGTAATTATTATATAATTATTTTTATGATTATTATATATCATATTTTCATAATCATTCGTAACATACAATTCATTCATTCATTTACAAATAGGGGGAAAAATGAACATATAATTCACTTCCTCTTGTATGTTATTCAGAACTAATACAATATTTGTTAAATAATAATAATAATTTATCATATTTTATTTAAATAAATTATTATACAAGTAATAATATTTAAAATTTTTGTTTATAAATTAATGCTTATTTATTAATATATTTTAATTATTAAAATTAACATTATTATTTATAATTAAATATTTGATATTTAAAATTTTATAAAATATATGTATTTTAAAGATATTTTATATCTGAAATATATTTATTAAATAATTATAAATTTAATTTTTCAAAATAAAAATATTTTTATTCCTAGTTAAGAATAGATAATAATGAAATAAAATATGTTGTCTCTCGGTTGTTTCGCTATACAATAAAATAATAAGTTTATTATAAAATAAAATAAAAGTAAAAAAATAATTGTTAAATAATTAAATCATGTATAACAAATTTAAACTATAATAAAATAAAAATTACAAGATTATAAATTTTTATTAAATTTAAGAAACTGCAATATTTGTTTTTGTTTATTTTAAAAAATGCCTTCCTCTTCGAGAGTTCGATCAGCATGCTTCATCTTCTTAAAGTTTGTTTTTTGCCGGTTCCTTGAAATAAAATATTAAATCGTGTTTGGTTTTATAATGTATTTCTTGTTTTCCAAAAAAAAAAACCCACAACAAATTTATGAAAAATACAAAATTTTTATTTTCACGCACCTTAGAAACTAGTTGCAAAAGACTATTAACTCCTGATGCTTCAATACCATCTTCTCTAGTTAAGATGTTTTTGCTTTGCTCTTAACATTGGTCTTCCTTTCATGACTAGTGATTGTATATGATGTTTGAAACTTAACAAGTTCCCTAACAAGATAATAATAAACTAGATATGGTAAGTAGCTCATTGCCATCTTATTGTTCAGATTCAGGAGTCTAGTGAAAGAAAGTCTTCAATGTCTTTGTCGTTTTCAAGCATCTTTTTTTTTTTTTTGAAAAGAGAGGAATAGCTATTATTTTGAGGAATAATGATCCAAAATACAGACAGGTATATCAACCCACACCTGAAAACGGTTATGGAGAACAGATGCCCGAGCAAGAGAATGGGCTCCCCCATTCTCCGAACGCCTAAGCCAAGAAACAGAGATATCGTTCCTAGTGCATAAAATATCCTTACAGTCCGAAATGATAAGACCAAAATAAGAAAAATCCAAAGACCTGGAGTTCAAAGCATGGATAAGGAGTTGACTATCAGTTAAAATAGAGCCTGCTTGTAGCATGCCATCACGAGCAAATAACAAACACTGTCGAAGAGCAAGCGTCTCCGCCATTGCAGGACTGTCATGGCCTTCCTCGTAGCCCGAAAGGGCTAATGAAAATGATCCTTCACCGTCTTCAAATAAAATGCCAAACCTAAGAAGGCCAGCATCGGCAAAGATCGAACCATCAATGAAAGCCAACCAATGAGAGGACAACGTCATTGCGGCAGTCGGCCGAAAACACAATGATAGCGTGAAAGCGACAGGCCGGGTAGACTCCAAGTAAAGTAGAGATGGCCTGTTTAACAGTCAGGGCAATGCATGGGCTAAAAAGAATGCCTGACTTACCATAATTGATGGACTGACCCGAAGCTGCTTCATAAGCGCCCAAAATGTGCTTAACTTGGGTAGCTTCAGAGACCGTACCATTAAAGAAGAGGAGTGAGTCATCAACAAAGAATAGATGCGAGATCCGAGGACAACCCAACTTTGCCCGGCAACCATGAATCACCCCACGCCTTTCACCATCTTTCAACATAAGGGAGAGGCCCTCTGCGACAATCAGAAACAAATAGGGAGAAAGAGGATCTCCTTGCCGTAGCCCCCAACTCGGGACAATAGGGCCCACCTCTGTTCCATTTACTGAAATCATATAGCTAATGTTAGAGATACACATTCTCATCCATTTGATCCAAACATCAGAAAAGCCAAGAGCTATCAACATAGCAAGCAAATAGTCCCAGCTGATTATGTCATAAGCTTTGGCTATATCAATCTTTAGTGCACAAGAACCCGAATTACCCCTTGAACGTTGCTTTAAACCAAGTAATGTCTCAGAAGCCACAATAAAATTATCCGTAATTAATCTTCCAGGAAAAAAAGCAGATTGGTTTAAAGAGATAATCGTGGGCAAAAGGCTCTTCAATCCAGTGGCTAAAGCTTTTGACAATATCTTATAGATCACATTGCAGAATGCAATTGGTCGAAAGTCAGTAACATGTAGAGGATTATCACATTTTGGAATTAAGACAATAAGAGTAGTAGCCAAAGATGCTGGAAGGGTACCTAGTTGAAGTCACTCATGGCAAGCCTGACATATGTCACCACCAATAGTGCTCCAGAATTTTTGGAAAAAAGCGGGGTTTAAGCCATCGGCCCCTGGCGCTTTATTGGGGTCCATCTGAAAGAGAGCATTGCGAAATTCCTCATCCGAAAATGGAGCAATAAGTGCATTGTTAGCCGAGTCATCAACCAAAGGTTTAACAAGTCGAAGCACCGCGCCAGTGGAAGACTCGGTGGCCCGAAAAAGATTAAAGAAATAAGTGTGAATCATCCCACAAATAGCAGGTTCATCCGACGTAACGTTCCCAGCATCATCAATTAGTTTGGTGATCCGATTCCTCTTCCTGCAGGCTTTGATACTGTTATGGAAATATTTGGTGTTTTTGTCACCATGTCGAAACCAAAACGCTTTAGCTTGCTGTTTTAATCTCACATCCTCCGCCTCTAAGATTGCATTCCATTGGCCTTTTAAACGTCAAATCTCGGTTGGGTCGAGGGTATGTTGGTCCTCTCCTAACCGTCGTTTAATTGTTTCCTTTTGGGCCCACCTTAACTGATTCCGCTGCTTACCCCATAACTATATGTGATCCACAACCAAAGACGTATGGTCGGAGAAAGATAAAGTAGCCCTGGCTGCTCAAGCCCTATCAACTGTTTCGCCAAGATCAGGCTCAGAAAGCCAGGAGTTGTCAAAACGAAATCGCCGATTAACCCCTTCCGAACTGGGGCTAGCAGTGTCAATCAATAAAGGAGAGTGATATGAAACTGGGGCAACAAGGACCGAACAAATAGCATCACGAAACAAAGAGCTCCACTCGGTGTTAGAACATGCTCTATCAAGCTTTTCCTTAACACAAGCTGCAAAACCTTCCCTGTAGGTGTAGGTGAAAGACGAGCCTACCTGCAGAATATCTGAAAGATGAGCATCACTCAAGACTTAACGGAAACCCGACATTAAATGAGAAGGCCGAGGGGGGCCACCCAATTTTTCATACAAAGCCACAATGTCATTAAAATCCCCACAACACAACCAAGGAAGCTGACTCCTAGCTGCCAAAGCCCGCAAGAGGTTCCAAGAAGCCCGTCTTCGAGTTCTTTCCGGGAAGCCATAAAAACCAATGAGGCGCCACTGTGTACCATCAGATCTGATCTCACAATCAATAAAGTTGGAAGAGTAACCGGAAACATAAAGCTGAATATCCGTGGACCAGAAAAGAGATAGACCCCCACCAATGCCAATACTGTCTACAGAGAAACAATGTGCAAAACTGAGTTGACTGCGTAACACTTCCATTCGACCTCCATGAACTTTAGTTTTCATTAAAAACAAAATTACTGGGCGATAGCTTCGGACAAGCTCCCGAAGAGCCCGAACCGCAGAGGGATTTCCCGCCCCTCTGCAGTTCCAACTGAGGATTCTCATGATGGTCGGTCGATCCGCTGAACGGGTTCGACCGTTAGTTTAGAAGTGGTATCGATTACCGAATCAGTGGAGTTAGAAACGGAAACCGATATAGACCTGACCCGTGCTCGTGTTTTCCCCTCATCATGTTTGTCAATTGGATCATCTTCACTAGGCCCATTGGAAAGTAATTGAATCCCGCCCACCTGGTCCATATCCATACTGCTTTGCATTAGACCCATTTGATCCCCATGCTTGTGTGCCCCTAAGAAAGAGTTGAGAAAAGTGGGGGATGGTAACGGAATGTTCAAGCTGGTGCCAATAGTGGAAGGTCCGGATAGCAAACTTGTGCCAGCCAAGTCGGGTCGTAGCCAAGAGCTAGAGGGGCGAGTATTGCGGCGAGGGATAGCCCGAAGATTTTCACTCCATAGAGGTTTCAGGTCTTCCTTCTTGTGATGGAGCAGAAGATCACAAAAGGAATCAGTGTGGCCGAGCTTACCGCAGAAATAACAGTAAACCTGAATCCGTTGATAACGAAATGTGGCATAAAAAGGGTGGCCATCAAAATCAATTAACTTCTTCTGCCTCTTTAAGGGTTGCTTAATGTCCATCCGTACCCGAATTTTCATGAAAAAATCAAGCCCGTCAGTATTAGAATGAATAGTATCATACTCCAGAAAAGAACCAATAAAATTTCCCAACGAGGACGCCACTGTAGCAGTCATAAAGCCCGGCTTCAAGTCCCAAACTTCAACCCAAATATCCACAGAGATCAACGGAATAAGAAGGGGATCTTTCCCGGGTTTTATCTGGCTGAAAACGAGGAGGTGTTTATTAAACAACCATGGAGCCCCTGTGAGTACACGTTCAAGATCAACAGAATGGAAAAAGCTGACTCCTAGCTGCCAAAGCCCGCAAGAGGTTCCAAGAAGCCCGTCTTCGAGTTCTTTCCGGGAAGCCATAAA
>JANVCQ010000231.1:9289634-9333173 GCA_025531925.1 Erythroxylum plowmanianum
GAAAACGAGGAGGTGTTTATTAAACAACCATGGAGCCCCTGTGAGTACACGTTCAAGATCAACAGAATGGAAAAAGCGGAAAAGGTATCGTTTGGCTCCCAACTCAGAAATTGCGATTCCCCCGGGGGGTGCCAGAGATCTGCAAACACTTCCCGCATAGAGAGAAAATTAATGCGGTTGTAAGTCATAAACATACCGACTAGACAAAGCTCATAGGACACTGGGAATGGCGGAACTGAATGTGGGATGACTAATTCCTGGTCCTCCTCAGCCGAAATAGAGAGATGGGTGATGTCAGCTTCCATAGCCAAAACCAGTAAAAGATCAATTGGGTAGAGCGTTGGAAGCCAAGGTTAAAGGGTAAGATCACTACGGAGAGTGCCAAACTGCGATGGAGAGCCAGAGTAGAAAGCACGTTTCAGGCGATGGAGAGCCAAAAGCCAGGCGAATGACGTGCGGTGATCAGATCCTAGGCGCCCCCTGCGATCTGCTATGTCAAACGTGAGTTGTGACAAAACAGAAGAGGAGAAAGCACCGTTGCAGGCAATGGAGGGCCAGAGAAGAAAGCACGTTGCAGGCGATAGAGAGCCAAAAGCCAGGCGAAGGACGTGCGGTGAGCAGATCTGTGAATTTACGGTGATTTATGGAAGAAAAAACGAGAAGATGCATAAAGCATACGAAAACACTAGGGCATTGGATTTTATGCCAGTTCTATTTCAGGCATCTTTGTATCTGCATCTTCTGTCTTTGAACTATGAGATGACTCATCAACTTGCGAAAGTAACTCACTTTCTACTGGAAATTGTTGTAGGTGGAGCAATACGCAAGCGTATATTTAGGCCTAGCAAGAATGGAATTCCAAAAACAGTTGCGGGCATTTGGCTTTTAGGTTTATGTTTGAATATTATCGTAGAGATTTATTGGAGAATTAATTTTGAATTGTTGGATTTATTACTATAATATAACCAAATGAATGAAAAACATTTGTATATATATGCTCATAGTTACTTACATTAGCTATGGGTTAAGTTCTTGAAATCTAAGTATTAGTCGCACTATAGTTTTATGTGTAAACTATTTTAAGCATTCAAAAATATTTCAATCGCGAGAATTAATTAATTTAATTATATTAAATATTCATTTTTATATTTATTAATTATGAGAATTAATCAATTTAATAATAGACTTTGATACATTAAAAATAAAATAAAATAATATTAAGACATAATAATATAATAAGAATAAAATAAAAAGATAATAAAATAAGAGACTTTTGGTTTTATTTCTGTTTTTCTTTTATAGTTTTTATTTTTATTTTTAATTTATATTTTTGAAAATAAAAACAAAAACTTGTTTTGCTGTTAATATCTAATAGTTATATATTATATAAACTTAAAGATAAATTATTTTTATAAATAAATAAAGTAAATAAAACTTATTTTCGTTTCTTATATAATATTTATTAATAAATTGTCAGTGAAAATTATTATATTTTATTAAAGTAAATAGTTTAATAATTAAAATTTTATTTATAAATTAAAATTTATTTTAATGTATTTTTACTATTAATTAAAATTATTTAACTTAACTATAAAAATTAATTAAGCTATTAAATGAATTATTCATGATCCTTATCAATAATTAATATTAAATAATTAAATATATAGTATTGAATTAGATTATTTATATTTATTATTAATAATTAATATTATTAACTAAATAATATATACTTTGTTGATAATAAATTATATTATAAAAACAGAATAGGAAACAAAAATCACCATTTATAATTTTCATGATTTATGAAAACTGAAAGAAATTAAAATAAAAAATAGAAACTAAAAATTCAAAATTTTAATTAAATTTGAAAAATAAAAATTGAAAATATAAATGGAAATAAAAAGACCATAAGTTTATTTTTAGTTTTTATTAAAAATCTTAATTAAATTTCTTTTGCTTTAATTTTTATTATAAATTTTAATTAAAATTTTTTTTTTAAATTTAAAAATAAAAAATCATAAAAAGAATAGAAGTGAAACTAAAAGGGCTTTAAACGGGCTCTCAATTTATTCTTATAAATGATTGAAAGGACATGAGAAGGAAGCGGAGCGGGTCAGGAAAACCAAAGCCCATATGTAGCATCCATTCAGAAGAGGGTCAGGGTTTCGGGTCAGTGTCATTGGCAAGTTTGGGTTTCTTGAGCAAAAATCAAAGTGTCACCCCCTATATAAACAGCTTCCTCAGATCGCTCGGACCGGAAGCTTTAAACAATCTGTTTCTTCCGCTCCCAGAAAATTACAGATTGAATTGGCATATCGGTGTCAAATTCTCGAAACCGAAACCCGTGTAAGTTCTTCTTGGAGGTATTGTCATAGTTCATTCCATTATGTGATTCTTTACTTGCTAACCCTTTTTACTCTGCTTTTCCTGAACCAGACCATGGCCCCTAATCAATCCTACCACACCCTCTTGAACCGTGAATCTGACTCCCAGAGAACACTGTAAGATACACACACTCTCTCTCTCTATATATATATGTGTGTGTGTGTGAGGCTACTGTTGTTGAAACATTCGATGATTTCTAGAGGTTGTTTGGAGTGGTAATGCTTATCCTCTTTTTTTTTTCATTTAACTTTTGGTGGGTGGTAATGTTTTTCACCCCCTCTTCTTAGGTACCCTTATGTGACTGGGACATCTGTGGTGGCTTTGAAATATGAAGATGGTATTTTGATGGCTGCTGATATGGGAGGTCAGTTGCTAGCACGTTTTTCTTGTGACGGTTCTTATTTGATTAATGACGTTCAGGGTGTTCAATGGTTGGTTTAAGTTTCGGAATTGGGGGGTTTAAGTTTTAATAATAATATCTATACAAGGTGTAAAAGAGCTTATAGTTATATGATAGAATTACGAATTCGATGTGTGAGAGAGGTCGAGGGCAAAAAGATTCAATTTTGTGGTCTCGAACAAAAGAATGGATTTTGGTGAACTGTAGGGAAGAGAAAAGTTATGGGGTTGTAGGAGTGATTTTTTTACTATGTCATTATGATGAATTTGGTGGATATGTCCTCGTTAAGGGTGCCTAAGATATAGGGATTTGGCATGTCTGGTATAAATGACGAAAATTGGAAAATACGACAGTTATGAGCTCTCTGATTCACATCAAACAAGACACATTAGCTTACGATTCTACACAAAAAGACACCATTACTCCTGGATCTAGTTTCACTTTCTGTGAGAATTTTCATCCATTTAAAGGATGACATTGATATTGGCACATCATTTGATTTGCTTATTTGCATGTCCTCAGTTTTACTGTATTTCATCATCCTCTCCTATCACATGCCACTCTTTGTTATGTCTCTGGGGTTTGGGAATTGTCTCACATTGAGAGTGTTCATGTACCCTATATTTGCTAAATGATAATGACATTCCCTATTAACATATCTGTGCCACTAAAACTGACAGGTTCATATGGGTCCACACTTCGATACAAGAGTGTGGAGCGCATGAAACCAATTGGAAAGCATTCTCTTCTTGGTGCCAGCGGAGAGATCAGTGATTTTCAGGAGATATTGCGCTATCTTGATGAACTTATGTAAGTACTGGTTGATGCAGTTTTTTTTTTCTTTTTTGGCTTTTTATGTTTGCTTTTAGAGTAGAGAATTGGCTATCCACCTGTTAATTTTCTTTGGATTTTGCTTTTTCATCTCCAATTTTCAATTTTTGTGTATTCCATTTGATTCAAACTCTTGATGGGCATGGTTCTGTGCTGTTTTTGTGTTTACAGTCTATATGACAATATGTGGGATGATGGGAACTCCTTGGGGCCCAAGGAGGTGCACAATTACTTGACTCGTATCATGTATAACAGACGGAATAAATTCAATCCGTTGTGGAATACGCTTGTTCTCGGTGGAGTGAAAAATGGACAAAAATATCTCGGCATGGTATATCTGCTTAACATTTTTCCGTTGACAGTCAGTTATATTTTGCCGTGACCGAGCATCTGTGTGAGAAGATGAAAACCTGTATACAATTAGAGATACTGAAGCATCTCAATTTATACTGCCCAGGTTACAATGATAGGAGTAAATTTTGAGGATAATCATGTGGCGACTGGATTTGGGAATCACCTGGCACGGCCCATCCTCCGTGATGAGTGGCATGAAAACTTGAGCTTTGAAGAAGGTGTTAAGTTGTTAGAAAAATGCATGAGAGTGCTTCTCTACCGTGATAGGTCTGCCATCAACAAGCTACAGGTTTGATTCCTTTTTCTGTATAAAGTAGGTTGGTGAATGAAACTTGATCCTCTCCCTGTTTAGCAGAATTTTTAAGGGAATAACGAGATATCATAAGTTATTCTCGTTCTACTGCACCAGATTAAGTTGAGTCTATTAAGATGCATTTTAAGATTGAAACTATGCATTTTATGGTATAGTAAGTCTGGTGGGTTTAAGTACTGTTGCACCACCAATCATATTGTATATTCCATTGAAGTTTTATCCTAGTAGCGGTAATTTTTTTCTTGGACTTGATGTCTACAATCTTCAGAAGGTGTTCTCAAGAAATGTCGTGCATTAATATTTTTCATTTTTTAGATCTTAAATAATCTGGGGTGTTTTAGATGGATAGGCATTAGTGCTAGTTTTTCACTAAACTTAATTCTCTGGATTCCTTCATTTCCCCTGATGCTATATCTGTGCTGCTGGCTATGCATTTCTTTAATGTGTGCATGTTGTGACCTTTGCTCATTCACAATTAGGAGGCTCCCCCCCAGCCTTCTAAACTCTTAGCTTTGGGAATTTCTTGGAAGTTTAACTTTTATGAAGAAATCTGTTAGCCAAAAGGGTTAAAAATGGTGCTGTATCTTGTGGTTAGGTTTCATGTCAAAGATCAGAGGATATTGCCTTCCTATTGTAAATAACATGTTGCATTTTCTCATATTTCAGATAGCTAAGATCACAGAAGAAGGTGTAACAATCTCACCACCTTATGCATTGAAGACATCTTGGGGATTGTCAGCATTCAAGAATCCATCAGTTGGTGCTGAAGGGTCTTGGTAGATGGCTAGGAAGCAGGGTCTGTTTCCGTAACAAAACTGCGAGGCATGTTGAGCTTGGAGTCCTCGAAAAGCTTTGATCCGCATAAAAATTATCTGAACCATGAATACAAGCTTCTGCCGCTTCAGTATTTGTTTTTTTTTTTCCCTCTATGAGCTTGCTACGCTGTCAGCTATGATGTATGCACGTTGAAAATCAATCCATTTGCTAATTTACTGTTCCAAACATTTCTTCCATGAGTATTCTATTGTTTTTCCTAATTGAATGAGCATGGCAATTTGGTGGCTTAGGTGTAATGTTACAGTATTTTTCGTTACTTTGCCAAACTTCAGAACTTGAAGAAGATGCTAACTAGTCTAATTGTCCATTTTTACGATCTGCTCTGCCCATCGGTGTTTTTCTATTCTAAGTTATGGGAACCCGTGGTTGATTTTTATTGTGTAAAAGTCAGAAAGCAATTCCTCGCAAACATATCGAAGCACAGGCATGTTGGTCATCCAAGAGGAGGCTTTCAGCTTAAATCCGTTTGTTCCGAGTGATGCTTAAAATAAGAACCTGTTCTGATTCAGCCATTTGCCACCAACTCACATTTCTCCAGCTCTAGTACATATTTGCAGGTCAGGATTCTTCCCCTGTCAAACGTTGTACAGAGTGTGGCATTATGAAAGCCTAAGCAAAACAATATTAAAGAACGAACCTGGATCTGACGGGGTAAAAGTGAGGCACTCGGCATATTACTTGTGCTTTAGTAAAGGACGGAGCTTCTTGCTAAAAAGGAGCTAGCCTAACGAGAGTTACCTCTTCCGTCGACGTGGGAACGCGCTCTTAAAGGTCATAATCTGGCAAAACTTCAATGAGAAAAAAAGTAATTGAACAAGAGAAGATAAAACAAACCTCGAGGGAGTGTCGTGAATGAGTCATATGGACATGAAAGGTTTGCTCTGCGGGAGAAATGATACCGACGCAACACCGGGGATTGATATGCGACGGTACCGGGGATTGATATGCGTCGGTATCATATCTCCTGCGAAGCGAGCCTTCCAGTGCACCTTACAGTGCTCCCAGTCCTGGCGATAAACTAAATATAAGGAGCAGATTCTTGGTTCTTCTTCGTCGTCCCATATACAGAGGTAACATAGTATTGTACTGCAACTCGCGCGCTCTGCTTCACGTTGAATATTCGTTGCTATCCGAACTGGCACAATCATATGGCGCTTATTATTTGTGCTCTTTTGTAGCATTCAATTGTTACGTTACGTCTTACAATTGTTACGTTACGTCTTACATCGGCTGCGACGCAAGTGTACTCCATCTCCACCCTGTAATTGACGGTAGGCGACAAATTTGAAAAAGAAAACGCTACTTGCAATTCCTGGACATTGCATGGATATATGAATGATAAGATATGGAAACCCGTTTTCGTAATTGTGGAAATATCTGTCGCATCAATTCAACAAAAAACTCGGTCTGGTAGCATCTGAATTATAAAGTAGCTAGTATGTATTTTTCTCAATTTTCAGGCTCAGCAATCAACTGCAGTTACTTTCACAGGCCATAATTGAGCTGGTAGGGCTAACCAAAACCATATTGTACTGAAGAAAGCAACAAAATTGCAGAACTTATGTCTGTTACTGCTGCTCATGGACATGGACATGGACATGATCATTCTCTACCTTAGAAGTAAATACACATTAATGAAACTGATGGGGGCTTCCATTTGGCTGTCGGAAGGGGTTTAGTGTCAACCTTTCAATAGTCTTAAACGGTTGGTTGGATCTCACAAGCTTAACAATTGTGAATTACCCTAAAATTATTTATTATTGCTTGTTGTAGATACCTTGCTCTTTAAACGCTTGTCGTTAATCAGTGTCATAACATTATTGTTTAAAGTGAGTGTTTTGCCCACGATGGATGATTTACTGGCGATGAAGTGATCTTAAAAGAGTTTTCAAGTCCTTTTGTCAGAGATCCAATTCACAAATTGACCATACGTTGGCGATTCTTCCAGGCATGTTAGTACAGGCGTAGAAAAATGTAATCTCATCAATTAGCACTGGATCATAGACTACTTCTAAGTCGCTAGTTTGACATACTATTTATTTGGAAGAGATATTTGATTTTTTATAATCTTAAATTACAAAGGTTTAGGATAATAGACTTTTTAAACAGCGATAATTAAATCAATACTATCACCTAATTTTAATTTAGTGACTTGCTAAATGATTTTTTAAAATATATGATTGGTGAATCATTATTAGAATCGATACTATCACCTAATTTTAATTTAGTGACTTGCAATTTACAAAGTGAAGACCAAGTCAAGAACAAAAGAAGAACAAGAAACATCAAGGTTATTCTTTAGTTTGTAATATTAATTGTAATCTCATTTAGTCACTTTGATGTTCTAAAAGGCTCATATATAAACATTTCATATCACATTATTGCAAGAGTCTTTTCGTATATTAAGAGGCATTGAAGTTTTTAGTTTTGATAGAAAAGTTTGTTGATCTTTTAAACACTTTTTATGAAATATTTTGAGAAGCGATTAAATCATAATTACATTAAAATAATATAGTTTGAGTATTTAAAATTATTAAAATCATATTTTTAGAGGATTAGTCGACCTAAATGGGTTATTGGTCATTAGATATAAGTTAAAGTTGTCAAATTTAATGTATCAAAGTTTATTATAACGTTAATTGATACATTAATCGTCTAACATATCATATTAGTCAATTAATATGCCTATAAGTTAACTAATTCCTCACAACTGGTGAATATACATATTCAATGTATATTAGTTGACCAATATACTATAATGATCGATCAATGTTTTGTAACTAGTTGTTATAGCAATTAGTTTTTGGCTCTAATGGCCAAAAAATGTTCCAAAATCCTATAAATATTTATTCTCACTGATTTTAACATAAAAAAAAGCATTTGGGTTTTTGTTAACACACATTCTAAGTATTTTTTTAATCATTTGAGCATTATTATCTCATATTTGTGGGAACGAGCATTACTATCTTAGTGTAAATAGATCACAAAGGAAGAAATTAACAAAACTTTGAGGGAGATAAAGAGCGGAAGGTCAGTAGGACTGGATGAGATAGCCATAGAGGTATGGAAGAGCCTAGGGGGCGAAGGTCTTACTTGACCAGTCAAGCTTTTTAATGTAATCCTTGAGTCTACAAAAATATAAGATGAATGGAGACTGAGTATGCTAATTCCTCTATACAAGGAGAAAGGGAATATCTAAAATTGTAACAATTATAGAGATATCAAACTACTTAGTCACACCATGAAGTTGTGGAAGAACGTAGTTGAGAAGAGAGTAAGAAAGGCAACTTCTATATTGGAAAACCAATTTGGCTTTATGCCACAAAGGTCTATATCAGAAGCTTTTCATCTCCTTAGAAGATTAATGGAATACTACAAGAAAAGATAGAGAAATTTGCATATGGTTTTATTGATTTACAGAAGGCATATGAAATGGTTTCTAGGAAAATCTTATGGAGGTGTTTGGAGGTTAAGGGAGCTCCTATGACCTATATAAGGGTTATTAGAGATATGCATGAAAGAACAATAACTAGAGTAAGGACAATAAGAGGAGATATTAAGAATTTTTCTATTGGTATTGGGCTACACTAAGTCTCCATATTAAGCCTTTTTCTATTCGCAGTAGTGATGGATGAGCTTACCAAGAATATTCAAGAAAATATGCCTTGGTGTTTATTGTTTGCTGACAATATTGTCTTTATAGATGACAGAAGAGAGGGAGTCAATGTCAAGCTAGAATATTAGAGAGAAACATTAGAATCAAAGGGTTCTAAAGTGAGCAGAACTAAGACTGAGTACTTAGAATGTAACTTTTCAAGCTATCAGGTGGCTACCCATGTAGAGTTAAAGATTAGATAAAAAGTTCTACCACAGAAGTAGTGTTTTAAGTACCTAAGTTCTATCATCCAAAGCAACTGAGAGACTGATAAAGACATAGTCCATCGTATCAGATCAAAGTGGCTCAAATAGAGGAGTGCACCAGAAGTTTTATGTGACAAAAAGATTTTAATCAAGCTCAATGGTAAATTCTATAACTTAGTGATTAGGCCGACCATATTATATAGGGTGGAGTGTTGGACTTTCAAACAAATACATAATAATAAGCTTTTGGTGACGGAGATGAAGATGCTCCAGTGGATGTGTAACCTTACCAGAAGAGATAAGGAAAAAAATTTAATAATAAGAGACAAATTAAAAGTGGTTGGTATTAGTAACAAATTGAGAGAGACAAGGCTTAAGTGATTCAGACATGTTAAGAGGAGATATCCTCACACCCCAATGAGATGTGAGAAAATAATACTTAGAGACTGTAAAACGAAAAGGGGAAGGCCTAAAAAAAACTAGAAGGAAGTGATCAAAAATGATGTGGCTCGGTTAGATTTTACCAAGGACTTGGTTCACAGTAGAAAATTTTGGTGTACTAGGATACGGGTAAGAGCTCTCTCTAAAGATGACATTCACATTCTTTTAGATTATACTAAACTATATCCTTTGCTATTATTGCATAGTATTTACCTCCAAGAGTGTCTAGCCTAATTAGCTTATACTAAACCATGTCCTAGTCAGAATTACTCCTGTAGAAGTCTTTTTTGTCGATATATTTATTTTACCTTTTGTCCTAATTAGAATTACTCTTATATGGGTCTTTTTTGGCATGTATTTTCATCGTACCATTTATTGTTAAGCTTTGCATGTTCTATATGTTCGTTATTTTTGGTTGCCATACCTATTTTTTTAGTATTATGATTATTCAATATCTTTAGTCTTTATTCTTTATTCTTTATTTGTATTTATGTATTTAGTTATTTTTATTACCTTTGGTATGCTTATTTGACTGGTTGATTGATTTTATTTTTTTTATATGTATGCACATCTATTTACAATTTTGTAGTATCTTCATGATACATTGTATGTAGGTCTATCAAAAATAGCCTCTATATTCGCTAAGGGTCAGGCTGTGTACTACTGAACTTTCCCAGACCCCACATCTTAGTGGGACTTCAGTTGGGTGTTAATGATGATGATGATTTGTGTGAGTGAGCCTTGATGGAAATATCAAGTGATAATGTCAGGTGATTTGAGTAGTAAGATTTGGTTGAGGTATTATATTATTATACTTCAAAGTGTTCTAAGTAGGATTAAGGTTCTTTTTTACCATAAAGGAATATTATAAAAATGTTTCTTTTTATCAAGGAAAATTGTACAAAGTTTATTCTTCATCTTAAAAAGAATTATAGTAGAATTTAAAGAAGAGTTTTGAGAGTGAATGTAAACAAAAGTTGTTTGTCAAACCACTGTAAATATGTTTGAATTCTCTCTTTCCTATCCTCTTAAAACTATTGTTCAATCGTTTTTATATTAAGCAATTTCCTCATCCTTGTTTATGTTAATTGTTTTTAATTGAATACGTTGGATATAAAATTTTGTTAAAACTTGAAAAATTCACTGTCTCTCCTTAGGCCTACTTTTATTGAAGCACATTCATCTTCAAACTTATTAATTAAAGTCAGACCATACTCCCTCCATTTTATATCATTATTAATCATTCTATTATTCAAATAGCAGAATTGATATCATTCTAACATCATATGAAGCTACTTTAACCTTATTCTCTTTTGAGGTGTTCTTAATTAAAATAATTATTAGAAGTGTATACCCATATTCAAACCATCATAATTATACCCATATTCGAACCATCATAATCCAAAAATAAGAATAATAAAATTACTACATTCACTTAAAGCAATAATCATTGTTGAAATCTTTAATCAAAACACATGATGAATGACAACTTGTTTTGGTTCTTTTATTTGTCAAGATCTTGCAAATGGAAAAAAAAATAAGATTTTAATAGATTGACAGATACTATAGAATAAACTAAGAATGAACGACTTCAATAATGTTTATTGCATGAACTTTTGTTAAAGGAAAAGAGAAAAATAAATAAAAATAAGAAAACAAAAAGAGGATAGGAAAAAGAAAGAAAAACACATAAAAAAAGAGAGTATATATATATATATATATATATAAAGTTTAGGAATCCAATAACATAAAAAAAACCTTCGCGGACGAATATTTACTCTTTCAATCATTAGCAAGATGAGAATTTGTGTACAAAAAAATAGAGCAAATTAAAAAAATAAAAGGGAGATATATATCAGAAATTTTGACTTTTTTTCTTCTGTTTTTTCATTTCAAGCGTTTCGAGCATTTCAGTCAGTATAGCTTATTTAGGAATAATATATATACTAATTTATAAACTTTGATTCTTTTAAATGTAAAAACTTCAATGTTGATTAGTTTACTGAATAAAATAAAATACATTGTTGTTTGCAAGAACAAGTCATGTTTTTTAAAAACCCAATAACACCCAATCTTCGTAAATAATCAAGCAAGTCAATCATATTTTTCTTACTCTACAACAGATAGCAAGTGGATAGCTACTAATACCTTTAAAAGCTAGTTTTAATATATGAAGGAAAGTAACTCATTTCCTTATAATCTTCACTGTCCAATCCATCAAGCCTTCTTCTTATTCTTCTCAGCTATTATGAACATAGATAGTTGAACAAATTCATTTTAGAAATTCATAAAAATGGCATGCCTTATTATCTTATTATTTCGTGTTAAGGAAAAAGAGGCATGTGATGCAGTAATTAGCAAAAACTCAGTCAACATAGCTAACTTCCATTAAATCTAATTATCTTTTAATTCTATTTATGATTATCTTATAGCTCCATGTATTTAGGGATGCAAGAAAATCAGTTACAACAAACTCCTCAATATCTTATGTACTTTTCATTATTTAGCTTATAAATATAGGCACTGTTTAGCAATCAACGAATTCCATTAACTACTAGCTGATTCTATCATCAGTGTTTAGCTGACAACAGATTAATATAACTGATTTGACTAACGGATATCATCATTTAAAGATGTTTGGTAAAACTAATTGTTTAGTATTATATATAAAATTACTTATGAGGACATAACTTAAAAAAGAATTTATAAGGAAATAAATATTATATCTTAGTATTTCTTTGGATATTCTTATAAGAATTTAGATAAAGCAAAAGAAGTTAATACCATTATTTAAAGCAAAGGTTTATAATAATCTAAGAACAATGTCTAATTGGCATTAGACTAGAAGCAATATTATCACAAATAGTTGTCATCTCTTGAGTTCTTGGTTCTTTAACGCCTTCTTATGTAGAGTTAACTATAACATCTTCAAATACATTTGGAGGTATAACTTTAGGATCTTCATCGATGACGTTAAAAGCCAGGTCATCAATTCTACTTCTTCCAATATAGTTATGCAACGTAAAAGTTGCACAAATTATTCCATTTTGATTCATCAATGAATATTTAGGCATTTTCTCCAATATCTTCCAATGATCCTTAAAAACACCGAAAATCCTCTTAATATATCTTCTCAATGATGAATGAGCTTTATTAAAAACTTCTTAAGATCCTCTTGGATTTGCACCACGAAACTCTGATTGATGATACCTTGTCTTTGGATAAAGTGTCAAATATCATTTTCTTTCTGAATAACCTTTGTCATAATTAGTATGAATGATATCATTAAAAATTCTAAATCATGAATAACAAATCCTACAAATCTTTACCTATTAGTGGTTTTAGAAATGTAAGTCTCAGATTACCAATTATATAGTAGGTCTCAGATTACCAATTATATCAAGCAAAATATGAGAATTATGTGTTGATCCCTCCCAACCTGTTAAAAACGTAGTTGTTTTATAAAACCATGCATAATTGACGAAATATATTTTGATTCATCCTAAATGTATTAAAACACAATTTTTCATGACCATTCAATAATTCATTCATCCATAGTTCCTTTGTTAGATAGGAACTCATGCATGGTTCCTTGCAAATGCTTATTGTTATATACTCTTTGTCTATTATTGATTTAATGGATTATGTTAATATTCACTGCAAAATTAACTTTAATGTATGGAACTAATAATTTCTAAATTTTACGTGGAAACATTATTTTAGTGTTTGAAAATAATCTGGCAATTCATTTCATAGTATAGTGGTGTTGGGATATGTAAAAAAAAGAAGAAGAAGATCTACACATGGCATGTAACATCAACTTGTTTCCTTAAATGTTGCTAATAGACAAAAATTGATTGAATTTTTAAGATTAGTAAATGAATTTAATGAATGTCATTTGATTTTTCTTAGTATACCTTTAAAACAAGAGATTGAAATCCTTTTAAAAGTTCTTTTTTCTTTCATTATGAACGTAATCCCGCAAAACAATTATATTGTTGAACTAGAAGTGGAAATTGTTGGTTTAATCCTAATTTTATGTTTATATTTCAATTTGCTTCAGTCAATTAGTCAAAATTAAATAAATTAAAACACGTTTGCCTATGTTCAAAATAAAAATAATTATTTAAATTAATGTTAGAAATTAAACTGAAAAATGTAGACGATAATGAACATAAAACTTAGTTTTAATTATATAAAAATGTAATCCCTTAATAAAATTAATCTTATCTTCTAACTAAGACTAAAAAAGATCTTTAATAATTTTATCTATTAAAATTAACAATAAAATAATTTTTTAGAAATAATAACTATTTGTAAAAATATTTTTATGTTTAAAAATATTTAAATATAAACATATTTTAATACAATGATTTAATTCTTATTAATTACATAATTTAATCTAAGTATTAATAAGTATAATCAATGCAATTCGAAACTTTCCTACCTTACCCAATCTTTGAATCTAACATTATAGAAAATTTTGGTTAGTATAACATAATTTGTAGTGGTTTTTGTATTATACAATACCAAATCCAATGATACTTATTTTGTTTAATTAAAAATGAAATAATTTTAAAAAATAATGATACTGATATGAAACACAAAATTTTGTTAAAGAAAAAATTTCAACTTGGTTTAATTTTTGAATAACTAGAGTTTTTTTTACTTGTAAATTGAATTCTTATATGATATTTATCTATCTTTATCTTTATCTATATCCTCTCCTCTCCTCTTTTAGCAAAAACAATGATAAAAATGATATCTTGAGTAATTTGTAATAAATTTTGGAAACTATCGTCATTTCATTCCTTAATTTCTCAACTGTTAGAGCAAAATGTTCCTCATAAGAACATTTTCAAAAATAACGAATTGAGTTTAATCTGCCAACCCAATCAACTGATTACCAACACATGATTATCAACAATTTGACATGATTAAACAACCAAATACCTTTCAATCCACACAAAAAAGAATGATTAGACATTTACCAAACAAGGTCATAGTGAGTCCATATAAGGTGGAGATATACGTCTTTCATGTAAAACTCATTTTGTTATATGGTATCAAAGAGTCTTAGACTTGACATCATTTCTTAGAATTGCCCTTCAATATGTCATCCAACTCAAACACCCAAAGCACAATCCAAACTATCTATTTCAAACTCACAAAAGAGAACTATAATACCTGGGCTTTACTAGTAAAACAAACAGTAGTAGCCTATAACTTGGGCGATTTCATTGAGGAAGGAGCAACTGCTGTCAATACAAACTCAGTAACTACTTTCAATCCTACCTACATGACATAGATAAAAAAGGACAAGTTGGCTTGTGTATGGTTGAAGGGAGTCATAATAAAGAAGGTGCTCCCTTTGGTGGTAAGACTAGACATCTCGTCAAGTATGGGCTAAACTTGAGACCACATTTAAGTCTCAAAATCAAGCGAGGGTTATGTGCCTTCACAAAATACTAACCATTCTCTAACAAAAATATGAGTATAATGGATTGTGTTTAAAAGAAAACTGAATGCGCAGATGGATTAGCTGTCGTTGGAACTACGATTTTAGAAGACGAACTTATTTAATGTATCATAGATGGGTTGGATTCAAGATATAATACTTTTAAATCAGCTTTCAATGTTCATTCTTTAGAATCCCATTTATGCAGATGTATTTTTAGGTCTCCCTCTAGATAAGGAGAAGCATCTAAATGCTGAAGAACTTAAAATTGTCCATAATACAGATATGAAAAGACGGAGGAAACAACCGAAATAATTATTTCAATCGAAATCATAGTCATTCTAATGATCAGAGACAATGTAAGAGTCAACAATATTAGGGACATGGTAGTAAGTTTAGAAGTAGTAACAATTAAAAGAACAATTATAAAGGAAAAGGTACAATTAATTGTCAAATATGTGACAAAAGAGGCATACAACTAGGGAATGTTACCATATGTTCGATCATGCTTATTTTACTTAGAGTCCTTAGAAGATTGCTGGCATGATTGCATCACCCAACAATACTCAAGTTATGCCTAACTAGTTTGTTGATTCTAGGACATCAGCACATCTTATAGCAGATCTCAATAATCTAAATGTTCACTCCGAGTACCAAGGTAATGACCAAGTATAGGTTGACAATGGTAAGCTTATTAAAATTAATAATATCGACACCACCTTACTCTCTAATGCAAATATCATATAAGTTCCTTTTATGTCCATTGAGATACATTTGTACCTTTTCAATTGTTTATGCCCATTGATAACCCGGGCATGTATTAAACATCTAAAACCTAAAGCTTTCATGGCTACTGAGCACCCACTACCTGAAGATACATTCGTACAACCTACTACATATAAATAAGACTCTCGATATCTCGAATAATGTAAAGCCATAATCTCTTATTTCCAATAACATCTAGACTTTAGAACCCCTACCATTGGTGTTAATATTATTGCTTGTAAGTGGGTGGACAAGAACAAGCAGTGAGTTGATGTTATTATAAAGCATAACACTTGGTTGTGCAAGGAAATAATTAACAATTTATGCGGACTACTTTAATACATTTAGTCTTATTGATAAGCCTATAATGCTACATGTTAGATCTTTAAGTCCTAACTACAAAATCATAAAAGCATTGGAGAGCCTTGACCAATGTTTGACACTTGGAATGACGGAACAAGATGAAGACTTGCGAGTAGGCAAGGAAAATAGCCATTGTCAAATGTCGGTGTACATTGGTAGAAATCTTTGACAAGATGTGAGATTTAGATTGAGACTAAAAGATATCTTGAGATGGACCTTGAGTTGAAGGTTAACTAGATCACATACATGAGGGAGAAATGTGAGAGCTATAAATACTTAATGTATGCTTAAATAAATGGACCATGACTAATGAACTTGACATAGGTAAGCATTGGACTAGACCAGTGTGTTATGAAAGGCTTTGGCATGGATGACTTATAATCAATGGGTAGAGATCAATTAGAGATCTTGGATGATGTGGTAGATAAGATAACAGTAGATATACATAAGCTTTAAAAAGATAAAGATCATATGAGAGGATCATCTGAAGATAATAGAGCTCTTTATGAATATGGATGTTCTTTCCTAATTAAATGAAATATCTTATCTTGTTCGTTGTGATGTAGATAAATCTTATTAGGTAGAGACCTATTTAGGCAAGAGCATCATACAATTGGTTAGTGTGGTGTAATCTGATAAGGATAGAAGTGATCTAGTTAGTTCAATTCAATTAGGATTTTGAATTGTAAAGTCACAGATGCCTATAAATAGCTTATTTAAGTCTTGCTTCTAGAGGGGAGATAGGTAGGAAGGAAAAACATTAAGAGAGAGCATTTCTTTGTACACTTTTGGGAAAGTAATAAATGTTGGACTTTACTGTAACTCTCATATGTTTATTATTACCCATGATTATTTAATGCATTCGTAGTATTTTTACTCGATTGTGAGAGTTAAACAATTCTAAGGTTATGAGGCATTCGAGAACAAGGTTTTGTTGGTCAATGATCACATGAAAAGGCTAAATCTAGCATATTGAAGTCTTATTGGATTAAACACTTTTATATTAAGAATTATTCTATGGTTTGAACATTTTAAATATATGTTTTATATGAATATTTGATATGAACCTTTTAACTGAAAGTCTCATATAAACTTCTTAAATTTATGCTAAATGTTGTGTTTTATAGTCATGTTAACATTTATATTTAATATTTTATTAATTATTTAACAATGTTATTGTACATACATGACTTATTAAATTTCGAATTAGATTCCGATGATGAAATAATGAAAGTACATGATTTTTCATTATTTCTTTAGCTAAGGAAGAGAATGAATATTTTCATTTACACAAGTGACCATGTAGAACTTCTGCTGTATCAGGTTATGATTGGATATTGAAACTTTTTAAGGAGAATTCTACAAGGATTTATAAGAACTTAAGAATGAGCAAGACAATTTTCTTGAGCTTATGTGATGACTTAAATAGTTTAGGAGTCGTAAAGCTAATGAGTCATTTGATTGTGGAGGAACAAGTAGCAATTTTCTTGATGACTATAGGATATAGTGAGACAACTAGGGTCAATGCATATCACTTTCAACATTTAACTTGGACAATTTTGAAATACTTTGGCAAGGTCATATATGCAGTTAATCGTCTTGCAAAAAAAGTCATTACTCTATCATCCTTTACTAATACACCCCCTAAGTCTCAACATAAATCAAAATTCTTGTCATATTTTTGGGTATATTCATATACTTAATTACTATTTTCATAAGAGTAATTTAAGTATAAATATAATAATTACGATTAATTTTTAATAGCCTTTTTATTAATATTTTGCTCTTTATATGTTAGGTAAGTTATATTTGATTGATTCAGGTTATACCAATACACCTCGATTTCTCTTACCACATTAAGGTGTATTATATCATTTTTAAGATTATAAAGGAAGAGGAAGACCTCAAAGTCGACAAGAATTGTTTAACTATAAGCATTATTCTCTAAGAAATATTATTGAAAGATGTTTTGACATTCTAAAAACAAGATTTCCTATACTTTTGAACATGCCGAGTTATGTATGAAGAAACAAAAATACATCATTATTAAATATTACGCTATACATAATTATATTCAAATGCATGAACAAGGCAATAGCCGTGTTAAAAATGAAGAGAAAATTAGGAAGAGTGTAAAAAAAGATGTAAGCTCTCAAGAAGACTCGAATGCAACTTCAAAATATTTCTCGAAAACAGTATGAGATTGTTAGACAAATGTGGAATGATTATATTAATTCCAATTTATTTATGTTTCTTTTTATAAGTGATACTACTATTATATTTTGAAGCATTATAGTATAAGAACATCTTTTATTAACTAGAATGACTTGATATAATTTTATATTTTATAGAATTTTATTATATAAAATTGATATGTAAATTTCTTTTGTTATATAAATATTCATACAGTTTATTTCTAATCATAGTGATAATTGATTTAGTTAAGAATAAAATTTGATATATTAAAAATAATTAAATTAAAATTTAGTGTTAATGTCTAACAGTATAATTAAAAACAAAAAACAAGGTGATAAAATAAAATATAATTTTATTTTTTAGTTTTTGTTACAATCTTTAACTAAAAAGTTTTTTGTATCAATGTTTTTATTACAAATTTCAACCAAACAAATTTCGTATTTTCTAACAAAAAATTAAAAATTAAAAATCTCAAAAGACAGAAGTAGAGCTAAATAGATCCAAAGTATACTACAAAAACCATCTTTTTTTTTTCCTAATCTTCTTTTATAATTGAATCCTAATTTTTCACCATAAATTTTTATTGTAATGACCGAAGTTCTAATCTTTTAACTTATGAATAGTAGTTAATCTCTTTCAAGTATGATTTGTGATTGACTTACATATATCAAAATAGTTATTTGTTATATCGTATATTGTTAACATTAGGAATATATTTTATATGATGATTTTAGGAACGCATCTATAAATTAGGTTTCTACACTTAGAATAAAAGTCTGTTACGAGGATATAAGGCCATCAACTTTCAAATTGCTGAAAGATTTTATTAGAATAGAAGACTATCAATAAGGAATGATAAAATTTTTGATTGGTTTGTATCATTTATTTTTTTAAGAGTTTAAACTTAAACATACCTAATAACAAATTGCTTCAAACCTTACGAAATCATTTGTTTGTAAATAATTTATAGTCCAATATAGGTAAGCTTTAGTATATTTACAATAATTCATTTCAACTGAGTTTATAATAATGTACTATAAATTTATAATATTGGAACTATCAGGTCAAATGATAAACTTAAGCCCAAGAATTATGTTAGCATTGTTATTGAAGATAATGTCCATGTGCAGTAGTAATTACTTGATAATTCTTATCTTTATTGTTTAAAAAACTCTGTAATTGATAAAGATAAGTATTTTTCATCCGTAATCTTTCACGATATTGTATTTATATTATAAATACCAATACAAGTAGGGAAATGGGGCCTGCAATTTACGTTAAACATTCTTTTTTTTTTAATTATGGCATCAAAAGTTTAGCCTCACATTCCTCAATTATTATTTTTTTCTCCATGGCTATCGATAACTCAACCCATAACAATAACCATGATTATAGCCCTTCTCAAAGTAACTCCTTCAATTACCCAACCCTTAACCTCAAGTTGGACAAAGAAAATTATCATCTTTGGGCTCGCACGATTCTTTATGCTCTGGAAGCTTATAACTTAGACCATATTATAGTGTCAGACAATACTACACTAACTCTTTAACTTATTGACGTAGGTGGAAATTCAGTTGACAACTCAACTTACACAATTTGGAAACATCAAGACAAGCGAATCCTTCTATGGATTTGATCGCTTATTAGCGAACAGTGTCTCATTCATATAAATTATGCTTCAACAGCTAGTTAAACTTGGTTAATGTAAAACACACCTTCAATCCTCAATCGAAGGCTTATATTATGCATGTAAAGACACAACTTACAAGCATCCAATAAGGGGGAATGCCTATTTTTGATTATATTAAAAAAGAAACGTTTTATAGCTAATCTATTAGCAACCTCAAATGAGCATGTACTTGAATATGATTTTGTACAGAATATACTTTTTGGACTTGATTCTAAATTTGGCTCTTTGGTTACTTCATTTTGTGTTCTTGTTGAGCCATTTATAGTAGACATTTTATTTAGAGTTCTTATCCAATAAGAAGCTCGGTTGGAGGGCATTTAACAAGCTCCACTTCACTCTATCTATATTGCTCAGCGTAGCCGATCATAGACAGTGTAAAGGACTCAATCCTACAGTGGTGGGAATTCTCATAGCTGAGGACATCGTGGTAGTTCGCAAACTAGTTTGGTTCAAGAAACTATTGGGGAAAGTTACTAGAACCACAACAATAATAGCAAGAGAAATAAATAGCAAGAAACTAAATCAACGCACACGCAATTTATATGGAAAACCTCTCTCAACTATGAGAAAAACTATAGTTCAGATCTTCATGGACTAAAATCAATCTATTATAATAATCAAGAATACAATCGGCAATCAATAACAATAATCTTAATGACAAGTACAATTATCTCTAGGTTCTAGTACAAATTGAAAACCTTAATCAATTTAGTACTCTCTATAAACCCAAGAGATACCAACACCGAATACCTATCAATGATGATCCACTTCCTCTTGATTATCTCATCAAACAACGCCTTTCCACACATCAAAACAATGGAGCAGAACTCTCCTTTTCTCCTCCTTAGTTCTGGTTTTTGTGGTAATATAACTCACAAACAAAAAAGGTAAACCCTATTTTATCTTATCATAAATTGGCATATTTAATAAGCCACCAAAACCTACCACCTATAGGCCAATGAAAGAACTATTTACTTTGTGGGCCACTACTTGTAAGTAAAATAAAGTCTACCCTTGCAAAACTCACATAGCTAGTATTTGAGATTTGGGGAGATATCCAACATATTCCTCCCTTGACTAAAATCACCAAACACCTCCACCTTATCTAATAATCAAACCTTTTTCTTCTCGGCCTTGTCCCTCAGGATGCAATGGCCCTTCATATAGCAAATGTTATTATCGACCTTCCTCCCTTGCATCACTAAGTGAGCACCATAATACACTTTGCACCACCTTCTATTTCCAGCATATCTATGCCCATACTTTGTCAACTCACCTAATGAAATAAGGTTAGCGCTAGCACTTAGCACATACCTCACATTGTAGATGGTTCAAGTCATACCATCATCGAGCTTCATCCTCACGATCCCTATGCCTTGGACCTTCAATTTTTGATCACCCACCATGTTGATGTGGCCATACTCCCCATCTTGGGCTAAAGTATCAAATAAGGCATGATCTCTACAAACATGAACTGACGTGGTCGAATTCAACCCCCAACTCTCTTGGCCCTCCTTCACCTCACCATGAGTAGCCAATAACTAATCACCATCACCTATGACCATTAGCGAAATCACCATCATCAACTACTTTAGTTTTGCCCTTCTTCTTTTTGCATCAAATGGATACTCTTTAAGTCCTCCATCATCTTTGGAAATGGCTTGAGATGTGTCCCTTCTCCTTACAATAGTAACAATCCACGTTACTAAAGAATTTCACGTGTGATTTCGATCTACTCTTTGAGCCATCTCCCCTTCTCATTTGATTCCTTCCCCTCTCATACTCCCTCACAACTAGTGCTTAATCACTATCACACAAAGAACATCCATCAATATGTGTCATCATCCTTTCGTTCTCCCTCAATACTGCTATAACTTCATCTAGAATAATCTTCTCCCTACCAATAAGCAACATCATGATAATGGGTCGGTAAGACTTGGGTAGTAAAGCCAACAACAAGAGAGCTTGTTCTTGATTGGTGTTCTTCTTATCCACATTCTTCAACTGGGCCACTAATTGATTGAACAAATTAATGTCATCCTGCAAGGTTGTACCCTCCTTCATCTTCAACTGGTATAACTCCCATCTCAAGCACAAGATGTTAGTCAATGATTTGGAGGAATACACACTTTAGAGATTATCCATCAAAGCTTTTGGACCTGTCTCAATCAAGTGGATATACTTGATCTTTTGAGCTATAGCCAATCGAATCAAACTAACCGCCTTCTTCTTCATCGATGCCTTCTTGGCATCATTCAAACTCATTGATTTATCTACTTCCAAAGCCGCATCTAAATCTTATTCTACCAACAAGTCCTCAATAGTACTCTTTCACACCCAAAAGTTTATTTTCCTATCAAACAAGAGAACATGAAATTTCGAAGCAGTACTATTTTCATCCATTCTTCTCACACTATGTAGCGATCCGAACTTTGTCATCACTCCAGGTATTGTCCTCTTTGACACTTTGAGTGAGCCACTGCTCGAACTCAAGACCTCAAGGTTTTGTTGCTCTTTAAGAGCACGCCTCTTACCATTGAGCCAATGACAACCTCTAAAAATCACGGCTTATGCTCAAACATTAATTTAAATTCTAAAAATGACAAATCAAATGGGATATGTCATATTTGCTCTAAAGTTGGACATGAAGCATTGGACTGCTACAATTGCTTCAACCATAGCTATACTGGAAATAAAGCAACTCCTCTCCCTCCAATGACTATGGTTGCCACCACCTGTGCTACTCCTTTATATTCTAGCTAGTATTTTGATTGTGGAGCAACAAATCACTTAACTATTGATCTTGGTAATCTTGTTGTTCATAATGACTATGAAGGTGGTGATCAAGTTCAAGTTGGCAATGGTAATCTTATTCTCATTGTTCATGTTGACTCTACTAATTTTCCACAACAAATAAAAATATTTCTCTTCATCTGTCAAATGTTTTTAATGCTCTTTCAAAAGCTAAAAATTTTCTTAGCATATCCTAATTTACAAAAGCCAATAATGTCATTGTTGAATTTCATCCTGGTTGTTATTTTGTTAAGACATTATAGGGCAAAGTGCTATTTCGGGGAATGCTTGATTAAGGGCTTTATTGTCTACCTCCACCATCACCTTTATCGTGCACCACAAATTACTGTGCTAATCTTTCTTCATTCATATCAATTGCTTTTGTAGGTGAGCACACCACTTTACATTCTTTCCACAACCATTAGGGTCGTCTTATATTTTGTCTAAATCTATGTTTGAACTTATTTATTTTAATTTATGGCGCCCTACAATAATTTCATCTACTAATGTAAATTGTTATTTTGTTCAATTTTCAGATGATTACTTAAAGTTTGTTTGAATATATTTCTGATCTCATAAAGATCAAGTGTCTAATGGCTACAAAAATTTATGGCACATGATTAATATATAATTTTAAAAATATCAAACATCTTTAAACCAATGAAAGTTGAGAGTATCGAAATGTAACTGTTTTTTTACAATATTTAGGTGTAAAGCATAGACTTCTGTGTCCCCACACTCATGAGTAGAATGGGGTTGTGGAACGTCGTCACGTGGACCGTTGTCACTAAGTCATTATTATTAAAAGTCTCTCTCTTTTAACCCATGCTAGTCTACCACTTAAGTTTTTGGAATAGGCTTTTGGAACAACTGTTTATCTAATCAATCGAATGCTTACACCAATTCTGTACTCTAAATCCCCTTTTCAAGTGTTATACCATTGTGTGCCTAACTATCATTTGTTATATACCTTTGGTTATCTTTGCTTTCCTTATCTTCATACATATAACACCAATAAAATAGATTTTAATTAGGTCCAAGTCTTGTATTTTTCTTGGTTATAGCTCTCGTTATAAAGGTTATGTTTACTTTCACCATCCTACCTCTTGTTCTTATATTGTGTGTCATGTTGTTTTTGATGAGTCTAAGTTTCCATTTCTATCATTTCAACAACCTACATCACCATCTTCTACAAGTCCTTCTCCTGTTTCTCTTGCTTCTTTACATCTTGTTGCTTGTCTTCCTATAATTTGAGTCACCTGCTGTAACTTTATTACCTAATACTACCCATATTCCTTCTCAGTCTTCCTTGGCTATCTCACATGACCATTCAAGTACTATTACTCCAACTTCCATAAAATTGGATATGTTAGCACCACAAGATTCATAGCCTACCTCAAATGCCTTTCCTCATCTTCGTCCATCTATTACGTCCATTAATCCTATAAAAACACGTGCTCGAACTAATTCTCCAAAACCTTAAGCCTTAACTTCCACTAGTTATCCTTTTCCTTTATCTCTTCCTATGCTTGAAAAAGAGCCCACGGGTTACAAGCACAATTAGTCTAAGTGGCACAATGTCATGCAACTTGAACTTGTTGTGCTTTGTGAAAATAACACTTGGATCCTTGTCCCACCTAAACTTAGAGACAACATTGTTGGGAGTAAAAGAGTTTACAAAACAAAACTTCATCTATATGATAGCATAGAACGTTGCAAAGCTCATCTTATTGCTTAAGGAATTTTCCAAAAGAAGTGGTTGACTAATTTGATACCTTTAGCCCTGTGATCAAGCCTAGTTCTATTCAACTAGTTTCATCTTTAGCTGATGTTCATGGATGGAATGTTCATCAAATAGATGTGAATAATGGCAAGAATGAGTTTATATGGTCCAACCATTAGTATTTAAGGATCCGGAGCATCATGACTATGTTTATCTTCTAAATAAGGTTATTTATGGTTTAAAACAAACATTGCATGCTTGTTTTCATCATCTTAAAGATTTTCTTCTCCACCATGATTTCAAGGGGTGTTATTCTTATTCTTCTTTATTGGTTAGTTATAGTAGTTCTTTTATCTTATATGTTTTGGTGTATGTTGATGACATACCAATCACCAGAGATGATAATCAATTTCTAGAGCAACTTATTACTGACTTGGATGCTGATTTTTCTTTAAAGGATTTGGGTCCAGTTTCTTATTTCCTAGATATTCATGTTCTTCGTAGTCATAATGGAATTCATCTTTCTTAGGAGCAGTATATCAGAGACTTGTTAGTTCGAACTCAAATGGATGGTTGTAAGCCTATATCCGCACCAGCAGCCCCACGTTCCTCTTTACATAATGATGGGCCACTTTTTATTGATCTGAGCTTATATCGTAGCATTGTTAGTGCTCTACAGTATACTACTATAACCTATACTAAGATTTCATTTTTCTGTTAATAAAGTGTGCCAGTTTATGCATCGTCCCGTGGAAGTCTATTGGCAAGCAGTGAAACGAATTCTTCGTTACTTAAAAGATACTATCATTCTTTGGCTAACTATTCGTCCTTTTAATCGTCCTAGAGTTGTCATTTACTTAGATGTGAATTGGGCCAAAGATTGCACTAATCATCACTCAACTTACGACCTTTGTGTTTATTTCGGTGGAAATCTTATTAGTTTGGTTTTTTAGGAAGCAATAAGTGGTAGCTTGATCAATTACTGAAGCTGAGTATCAAGCTTTAGCTATTTATGTTGTTGAGTATCAAGCTTTAGCTATTGATGTTGTTGAAGGCATATGGCTTTAACATTTACTTCGTGAGTTATAAGTGTCTCTTCATGAGCTTTGATATTGCTTTGTGATAATTTTTTTGCCACTTATCTCACAGCAAATCTTGTTTTTTTATACCAAGTCAAAGCACATTATATTTTGTTCGTGAGAAAGTGAAATGTGGTGACTCTAGAGTTTGGCATAGTTCATCCCGAGCTCATATTGCCATCATTTTGACCAAGGGTCTTCCATTATCATCCTTTCTTTGATTACAATCCAAGCTCACCATGCTTAAGCCCTGTTGAACTTGCGGGAATGTATTGAAACTATTAGGTTAAATGATAAATTTGAGCCCAAGAATTGTGCTAGTGTTGTTACTAAAGATAGTAACCATTTGCAATTAATAACTACTTGATAATTCTTATGTTTATTATTAAGAAAATCTCTGAACTGATAGAGATTAATATTATTATCAGTAATCTTTTATAAGATTGTATTTGTACTATAAATATCAACATAGAAGTAAGAGAATAGGGCTTGCAATTTAGTCAAACATTATCTATATAACAAAGCAATATGGAGCAGGTTGATCGTGATGTTGCAACTACCTCGGTACACTTTTAAGTGGCTGGAAACTTTGAATTTAATCGTAAGGTATACGAGACATGGGCAATGCAATGGTGCAATTATTTAAATATTTCATATTCTTATTTACTCTATATGGTGAGAATGAAATCGAAGTATTTATAAAAGTGTGGAAGTGCGTCATCAACAACTTGCAGAACAGATTGTGAATTGAATACGAGCAGCCATTATTACTAATGACAAACAAGGACTAGTTACTTATGAAGTCAAATTGCAATGGTTGTTGTAGCATTCTATAAAGTACTATAATATAATTCATTTGTAGTTACATGATGTAATAGGTTCCTCATTTTGGTCTCGTTAGTATGATTCCTTGTAAGGGGTTATGCAATAGCGTTTGTTAAGGCAATATAATTTCAATTTTAATTTTAAAAAATAGTCAAACATTCTCTTCTTTATTGCATAAAATCTCTATCTCATCTCTCCTTCTTGACTTTGGGCCATACGAGATGTCACGATCCATTATGATGATATTGACTAATAACTAAATGAGTTCCATCATTAATATATATGTTCAAATTTTGTTAATTTTTTATTTCAGATTTAGCGCCGCCTAAATGTATCAGCTTCTTTGGGTTATCACGCAAATAAAACAATGGAAACGTGTAATCTCTGGACTCTTTAGTTTTTAGAAAAAGACCTAAACCGGCGATGATAAGTTTCTCTATATTTAAGTATATGAGAGTGAAGGTTGAACTACTAAGCATACATGTGATGTCTACATTTATGGTTAGAGTTAACTCCGTATCTGTCAACAATACAACCAAAACATGTACAAGGTGGTACCCTCTCTAGGCATTGGTATAACAACCTCGTCTGCTCATATCATCCAAAAGTTGAATCTTTTCTTGCTCTTTCAGTATATATGCGTAGCACAGTTCTCCATAGACACCTAAATTGTTCATCTTCTTGTATACCAAATTGCATGCCACTAACTGTACACACATGAAACTGCATACAAGCATCTGGACTTTCCCAGCTACATTCATTCCGATCACACCCCACCTTTTGGTTGCTTTATATTAATTGCGTCTCCAAGAGACCTCATAACTATAGAAGAAGACTACCTACCCATTCTCCTTTTTTATTCCAAAACTAATAATAATTAGATACATACACACACATCTCTCTTTCTTCCTCTCTCTCTCTAAATCATCTTAATCCAGAGTTCTTGAAAAGGAAAATGCAGTCCATGCTTAACCTTCATGGAACCTACGGCCTACCTCTTTCTGTTTCTGGGATCACACACCATCTCTCTCTCTCCAAAGAGTATAGTCTCTTTCTCAAAAGCACACAACTACAATTTCATATACAAGGGATCAAAGTTCGTTAATTAAAGATGCTCTCTTTTTTGTTTTCTGGGGGTGGGGTTGCAGGTTGGCAGATCATGATCAGAGACGGGATGCTATAAAGAAACAAAGATCAAAGGCTAGAGAGATCTTGCGTGGAAATGGAGAAGTGGATATTCAGAGAAACGTTGAAGGCGGGTTTGTGAACGTCGAAATAGGCAGAGTTGATGAAGATCTGACAAGTGTTCTGCAGGAATTGTCTTCCATGGCTTGTGCAGCAAAGGCTGCATAATTAACCACAACTACTAAAACATTCTCTACACTGTAAACCCTTTCTATTTTGTTCTTAGTAGGAGTTGCACTTAGTGTTCAATTTAGTCATCCGGTCTTCATATTTGGTTCCTGTGATCTGAGGTTTAATCAAAGTTTGAGATGTTATTGAACAAACTGGTTTAATTCCGTAAATTCCATAAATATTTTATAAAAGTAATCTTATTTAAGTTAGAAGAGGAGAAATGAAAAAAAGGAGTGATGAAACGCCGATTGAAAATAGAGAGATCAGAGAAGTGCTTAGATTGCATTAAACCTAATTCTAGTCTATATTTCCCGCGGGTGCCTATCACAAATGAAGGTAACAATGATTAGTTCTTAGAAATTGAAGATTCATGGCCAACCACAATGGCTACTTTGCCCCCAGATTTTCAATTCACCTAAAGCAAAAACTATAAGAACAAAATAAATGAGGTAATTAATAAGTTTGGTGGCCCTAGATCTGAAAAATTGTAATTGATGCACCAATGATGAATCCATTAGCGACCATGTTTATATTTAGTATACTGAAATTCAAGAGTTTATAAACAAGCAAAAATCATGAACTCCAATTACAAATTTGTTTTATGTTAATTACTTAAATCTATTATATGAATTTTAATCTTACTGGTTATGGGTGAGACAGGTATTGTCTAAGGTTCATGGTAACTTGTTTAATTGAATTGTCTCGTTAAACCAATTTAGTGAACATAAACCAAATAAAAATATTAATAGTTTTACAATGGGTAGCCAGATACCTCAACTTTCGTTTAATCAGCCACGCCTTCTAGTCTTCTAGACCAATTGTAAGTGCCCCTAACTTCGATTCCTACGTTGTAATTTTAGGGAGGTCCAAAGAAATTCATTGTTTGCATAGGTTTAGGTTAAGTTAGTGTTTCACAAGCTACCTCACAGCACATGCGAAGTTTTTTAGGATTACAGATGATAAAAGAAAACTGTTGAAGGTTCTCGTTTATAGAGTGAAATAAGCATGTACCAATTACTTATCCTCTTGCATACCAAATAGAAAAGGTAATTATCTCCTGTGAAGTCATTTAGGTTTTGAGCTTTCCGCTAAATGAAATATGATCGGATTAACTAAAATGGCGTGCTGCCGGTACTTCGAGGCAATCCCAAGAGCAAATTGCGCCACCAGATGAGTCTTCCAAAGCCAAATTCTTGGTGTCGTGAATCTCTACAAGCCCTTTGATCCTGGCACGAAGTCTCTTCACTTCACCGCGTACAGCAGAAAACCTACTCGGCAAATTTCATGATTTAAGAAAGATTGTCAAATAGTTCAAAGAAGATGGATCATATAATGCCGAAGGAAAACAGGACAATGTGATTCATTAATCAACTTTAACACAAGAGTTAAAGAAATCCTGCAGAGGTGGTACAAGCAACCCTGTAACTCACCTTCCAACCAATCAAAATTCTTTGTCGTCCAAACGTGCTTTTGTAGCTGCCTTTTCTGCTTCTTCTAGAACAAATTCCTTTAGGGACTCAACATCCCTTGGCCCTGATCATTTTTATTGGTGGGCAAAGCAAAGTTAGATGTTTTAGTGCAAAGAATCCCCAACTAAAAAGACAAGAAACACTGCCAAAACAATGCCGGCTAGAACTCTTTTCGCAGAAAAGGAATTACAAGTATTCGCTAACATCTCAAAGAAAATAGTATATTCTATCAGCAATCCATGAACAACTCAATATTCCCCAGAAATCCAACGCCTTCTTATCTCAAATGTTAAAGCGTAAGTTAACATTTCAGTGCAACCACTATATCTTCGTATCAGTGAGGATCCAACAAAATGGAGTTCTAAAATATATATAGATTAGATCAGCAACATGTCATGCTTCAAATTTGGGTTCAAAAACACCAAATATACGTTCTGAGCACTATATGCATCATAGTACATAACTACTAAGAAACATTACATCCCAAGTTGCAAGTGAAAGATTCTCACTTTTCCCAACAAAGCCACAAATGCATGACAATTGTCAAAGCTAATGTCATTGTCTCTTGTTTCAAGGTGTGCACAATTCCTTACACCGCAGCATTGCAACTTTTCCCTCGTGTTCAATAGATGAAAGTCTAACATTAGGCTCATAGAGCAATAAACCAGAACATAACAACAAAGTGACACTTTTTCCTTTTTGATTGCAGATAACACGTATATTTTTAAACACATAAGAAACAAGACAGCAACCATTTTGAAGCTTTGAGGCTAAGTTTTCATCTTCTGTCTCAAGTTGTAAGGAACAATTACAGAATATATGCTCCTTAAGAATTCATCAACTAAGGCATCAGATTATGAAAAAATCAAGTACAGGGGTTTACCTTGATATTTAGCAACTTCTTCCCCATCATAAAAAACCTTAAACGTAGGATATGAATGAATATCAGCCTTTGTACATACAGCTTTGCCTGTACTGCAATCAACTTCTCCAACCTCTATTTCATCTTCCTCTTCCATCATCTTTCCCAAATCCTCCCATAATGAGCCCAAATTTTTACTGGAGTACATGCCCAAAGTTACGGTTAATAAAACAAGAAATCTTTGTTCCAGTATCAAGCTCAGCAAAAGCACAATATTAAGAACAATAATGGTGATTACTTACCAATGCTTACACCAAGGGACACAAAATTTCACAAACCATACAGTGTCCTTCTCTTTCACCTAAAAGATGGTTCACAAAGTAAAGAACAATCAACAGCATAATTCTAAGAAACTAAATATCAGAAACTTAAAAGATTACATAATTCACGAAACCACATGGTTCCCAATAAGAAAGGATTTCTATGTTAAATCACTTCTGATAATGCTTTTTCACCCCACTGACAAATATTGCATAACAATATGAGCAACGTAGTCAGAATACCATAACAAATAAATTCCACAAGCACAAAAATATAAGCCTAAACGCTGCAGCCCACTCACCAGTGTGTAATGGCGAATTTTGAATAATACAGTTAAAAAGCTTATAATAATCACTTCAGTATCCTAATCATCCTAGGTTAAGATCAAAAGGCTAATTCAATCCTAAACATGGTCCTCCAACACCAAATCAATGAAAACAAACAATGAATAGCAATATACAATCATAATTTTATTCGACATTCTCAAACTCATTCACAAACTTATAATCTAAGCAGAACGATATGAAAAAAAAAACAGTTAAAAAAGAAAAACGACAGTATCGAATCTAACTAGATCTAATGTTTTCGGGGAAAAAAGAAAACGACAGCAACAAGAGAAATGACGATGTCAAGAAAGAAATTGGGGTTTTTAGATAGATCGGTTACCTTATCAGAGAAGGTCTCAGGGTTAAGGGTTATAACTTCAGCATTTGAATTGTGCGGAATTATGGCGGCTAAGATCAGAAGAAGAATTGAAAGGAGAAGAATAGAAGAATTAGGGCTTTTCATAGATGCTGGAGGAGGGAACTTCAATTGTTTTCTCGTTCGCGAAACCATTTGCAGAGTTTATCAAGCACGTGACATTAACGTGATGAAATGACATGCAAGGCAAAGTAAAACTTTGCCAAGGGAAGACAAGGAAACAATTGTCACCGACTTGTAGTTGTCGGTTTTCCTAAAATTCATTTTAACAGACTCGATGGATCTTCTGAATTGAAAAATCACTTCATGGATAGTACATTTTTTAATTGACCGGACCTAATTTAAATTATTTTGTTCCAAATTAAAGATATATTTATGATTAAGAAGTATTAGATTTTCTTTGGGTAAGTCTTGAAAGGAGAAGAAAGGTTGGAACGTCAATCAACATTTATTATTGAATTCACCCGAATCGGTAGTTCACTTTTTTGAGAGAACTACTTGTTACTATTACTTTATATCTACCTTAATTTATAAGCATTCATCAATTACGTCAAAAACAATTCAAATCCAAAAAAATAAATGGTGAGAATATTTGTAGTTAATTATTTTTTAATTAGTCAACATTATTTAAAATCTCATTTTGTAAAATTATCAATTTTTACTAATTAGTTTTAATATATGAAGTCCTAACATTAACTTTTGTAAAGATTATTGTTGATTTCGGTTATATGGTTTGACAAATGAGTTATTTAATCAATTTTTAAAATATGTGATTTGAACAAAGAAAAATAATCTATCAAACAAAACTCAACTAGTCCAATAATTTTTATTTTAAAGATTCTTTGGGATTTCTAAATTGACAACAAGATTGAAATTTTATTCCTACTAAGTAATGTTTGTAGTCTCTTTTGTGATTTCTTACCCAATTATGAAGTCTCCTAGCATATTATAATTGATTTAAATCATTAAACTACAATTATATAACTTAACATTATAATGGATAAATGGATAATTTATTTAGTACCAATATTTTTTGAAAAGTCTTAAACCAACTCTTTCAATCTCCAATATTTCAGACAACAATACTTTGTATAAATCTTGCTGAAACACGAGTTCTAAAAAAATCTAATAGTATCCAATATCCAGTCCAATATTGTACGAAATTATGTGAATTGGTTTAAATATGTGATACATGACTTGATTGTTAAATGTCAGACTTAGTTCCGAAGGAAAGTGTGATTATGCATATAATTGAAAAAGTGATACTCAACCTTAATGTTGAATGCCGGATTAAGCTCCGATGATATGTGAATGTGAGTGAATAGGAATATGCAAACGTAATTGATGCATTCCATGTCATGAATGCATGAAACATAATGACTGTTGTAACCAGAGCAGTCACCGATCAGAACTTAAAACTCAACAAGTGGAAATGAGCCTCGAGCTCAAAAGTGATTCAGAGCTCAGGCTCAACGTTTAATGAGCCTTATATGGGACAGTTATCAATGAGCCCTATATGGGACAATTATCAATGAGTCCTATAAGGGACAGTTTAGGCACTCGGTCACAACAAAGTAATAAATAGAAAATAGGTCTCATGTGCATTGCATATGCATAATACGAATGATTAAATTGTATTGATGTGAATGTGAATTATGTGTTATGTGACTGGGTGAGCCATCGATGATGATCACTCACTGAGTTCGTAAAACTCACCCAAAAGTTGCAAATATTTTTCAGGCTCAGAAGAGTACCCCGTTAGACAAACAGAAGCTTATCTACTGCATTCAAGTATGAGGTAGAGGTCGGGATCAGTTCTCGTTTGCATTCTTATTTTCTTGTATTTATATCAGATTGTGTTTTTAGTAATGATTGTATCATAAGTATGTAAATAATTCTGTTCTGTATCAACTTTCCAAATTGGAAGTGTTAGTAAATGATTTTGAAGTGTAATGAATTATGACTTCAAGTCTTTTGTTTTTGTAATGGGCCCAAATGGCATTGAAATTCTAATGATTGTATGGCTGTGATTGAATAAGTTTATGATTGAAATGGGCCCGAATTGATTATTGATTTTCTGCAAAAGTGTGCATTGTTTTAAAAAAAAAGACTTTGTAATGAGATTTGACTAATTGAGTGCTTTAGTACGCCACCTTCGCGGGGCATGGACTCGAATATCACCCACGATGACGGGTTCGAGTCCTTGCGGGAGTGGGGTGTTACATTCATCGTGCTAATATCATCTGAATTTTTTAATGATGCAATTTACAAAAAAAAAATCAAAATGAAATTATAAATTATAGTTGGAGAGTGGAAAATGGAGATTGGAGAGCACATATTAAAGTTGAGTAACTAGGTAGAGATAAAAGTTTAGAACCTATATAAAAATACACAAGTAAATAATTACATTTTCAATTTTAAAAAAGGACCAAAGCAATCACATGAAAATAAGTCATTTAAAAAATAGAGATTAAAAATAACAAACTCGTAGTAGAGGAAAGATGATAACTAATCATTATAATCAGGATCATCAATATTTTATACTTCATCCATATGTAGAAACCATATTATGTAAGTTATACATGATAACGTACTAATTGCATTAAATAAACATTAAACACATGATAATAACACAATTAAATATACCCTCAACTTTGAATATGAAATATTTTTCAATTAAATGACTAGCCTTCTAGGTATCAATACTTGTATTAATATAAAAAAAGACAATATAAGATAAGATAATATCATAAAGGAAAATAAACAAAATTGATATATCATAAAAAATAATGTGTACCTTTAATATCTTCATTATCTAACTAACTTTAAACACACACAAGGGCTTTTATAGTGTTGGGATGAAGTCAAGCAAGATGAGGACTAATAACCTAATCTCCAATACTAAAAGCAAACTCCGAAGCAACAGTAGATGTTGGAATTGTTAGGAGGTCTCATGCAAGTAGATGTTGAAGCACTGCGGTTTTCCTTTGTGTCAACAATCATTCTCTTCGTGGCCGGGCTTTTTACAATTTGTATATTGGAGAATTTTACTTTTACTTTTTAAAGAGGACTTCTTGACCATATATGCTCCTTTGACCTTACCATCATTTTCTTCGTCACTCATTATTCTTCTTTAGACTACAACTTGAAGAGCATTAAGTAATTTTGAAAATGTTATACTTGATAGATCTTTAATGACTTCAAGAGATGAAATTTTTGACTTGTATATTTCAGGAAGCCTCACAAGAAGCTTGTCTACAATCCTCTAAGTAGGAAACTCTTCACCAAGTAACTGGATTTGATTGACAATGGACATAAATTTGCTCCCATATTCTTTGACACCATCAGAAGTCTTCATTTTTGACATTTCAAATTCCCTTTCAAGATTCAAAATTTGCATCATCTTAGTTTGAGTGTTGTCCTCAAATTCTTCTTTTAATTTTTCCCATGCTTCTTTAAGAGATTTACATGTCATTATACTTATAAAAATTCCTTCTATCACAGCCAAATGGAGGCTTTTGATTTCTTTGCCCTTTCTTCATCATTAGTCTTGATTTGGTTTAGGTATAGATTTTGCGAAAGAGATATAAGCTCAAACTCACTCTTAATAACCTCCCCTAACAACTTATAAATAAGACTTCATTTTGATAGCCCCAGAGTGGTAATTTTCTCGATTTAAAATAGGAATTCAAATAAAGAAATTGTTCGATGTCATTGTTAGGATTGAACACTCAGATTTATTTTAAAGGTTTTGTTACTCAATCCTCACAAGTCCAAAAATAACTGGAGCTCTAATACCATATTAGAAACAGAGGAAAAAAAGACAATGAAGCAAAGGAGTAATTAAAGATACTGCACAAACTTCTTGTCTTTTTCATCAAATAAAACCAATAGTTTTGCTACTTAAATAGACTCAAAGTAAACCAATTAAGCTAAAATCAAGCAACTAACTAGGAAGTGGGTGAACAACCCACATACATCACTGTCACTACTTAACAGAAAATAAACGTGCTATTTGAGTAAGAATTTACGAAACCCACGAAACTCATTAACAATTAACTGACATTTGCTAACACATATCTTAGCAACATGAATGTTCAAGTTCCTCCATCTTTACCAACCAAGTTACATCGCCACTGAAGAGGATTATGATTGCTGTAGAAACAATTGAGGATGACCCAAGAAAAGTACACAGAACAGTGAAAATTTTGATACATCCTTGCGGTTGGCTGAACGCTAACCGAACCACATGATACCGAGCAGAGCAATTCAGAATGAGTGCAGTAGTATTCTTCATTTTCTTACGAATGTTTGGAAGATTTTGGTTCTGCTTAACTTCTCATATTTCATCACCCTATACCAGCCTGCGGTTCCTCAAGAGAAAAGGCTCAATTTTTGGATAGTTTTGACCATAGATTTTAACCTATATATTCTTAGTATTAACTCAATGTACACGGTTTCTAAAAGAAGTCATAGTATCGACTGCCTAGAAACTTGATACTAGGTATCTGTATGTATATACATAAACATAAGGGGTGGGTGCACAGTCCTTGAAAGTATAATCAATGTTATGGTTTTTTGATGAACACTATTGCATAGTATCCCCTCTATGTTTGGCTATGGAACTGGATCAACAATTTGCATAAACTGAACAGAGAGAATGCAAATAATAATCAGCGAGTTACAGTTGCTTACAGAGTTCTTGTTCACATAAGCAGTCATGAGTTTGATCGTCACCCAATTCAGTCCATAAACGCTTGCTCCAAAATTGGTAAGATAGCGGTAGCCTCACCATCAATAACGAGGATCTTATCAGTGTTGATGCACTTGGTAGAGAATTTCACTCTGTATTACACAAACAAGCACCACAATTATGCAAAAGTCTCAACGACTTTGAAAGATAAAAACAGGAACTGATGTATACAGCTTACATGTATTTCTTCCTGTGTTCCCTTATACTCGTGGCTTTTACCTCTCCGAAAACTTCATCTCCAATATATACAGGCGCTTTGAATTGCAAACTTTGTGAAACATAAACAGCTCCGGGCTAACAAGTATTGAACATTTTTTTTTGGGATTATGAAACGTGTTAAAACATTAGTTCAAAACACGAAAAGGATAGTACTTACAAAATGGGATGCAATGATCCGAGGAAACAGTGAAGCTACAAGCATTCCATGAACAACCCTATCCTTGAACCCGGCATCTCGAGCAAATTCAGAATCGAAATGCAGAGGATTAGAATCACAACTCACATTGGAATACGTCAAAATGTCCTCGTCCGCGAACACTCTTTTTAGCCTTAAAGTGTCTCCAGGTCTAAGCACCTTACGACTCGCCGACTCTGAAAAGCTTCTCGTGAAGACTACAGTACCCAAAAGAGTAAGCTTACTCTTGAAGAGCTTCATTGTCAAAAGCATATATTTTACTGCCCGCGTTGACTAGAAAGTTCCAGTGGAGTAGTTAAGGCCTGTAACAAGCAATTCAACAAACACCTCCAGTGCAGCTCTAAAAACAGAGTTAAGATCTACTCTCAATTAAAGACAAAAGGAAATTGAACATGATATAAGACGAAGCCTGTACATCAAACCATTTGGGTTGCTCTGCGATAGGAATCAAACTAAGTCATTTTTTGATTTGCGAGGAAAATTTGAAATAGAAGAAAAATTCTTGCTTACCAATGCACAAATCAAGATTATATATTTCTTTTCAAATGAAAACAAATTCATTAAGGCAAAAGTACTTACCGAACATTGTATATTATGTTATTTATTTTAATCATGTTTATTAGATACCAGGTTTTAATTTAAAAAAGTTTATTAGGTTTAATTAGATATTATTTAAAATTAAATAAAACCAAATAAAATTAATTTAAATTTATTCTAACATTCGAGTCCTGCTTTACCATGTGGTATCGTTCCATGTTATGCCGATATGACATATAACGAACAAAAATTTAACTATATTTAAATTTCTATTTATTCGAAACTTATTTTGAATATTTTACAACCGTTAGAATTTATTTTAAATGCTATAAAATTTTATGATTTAACTTGTATGTTGATAAAAACATTAAAATTAAATTTATACTTTTTGCCAATATATGATCCAACAAAAGGCAACATCGATATGCTTACCTTTTTTATTGTTGCTAATTGGCTCCTTATGTGTTTATGTGTTATTAGAATATCAACATCAAACTATCTACTATAACATTCGAAAATTGTAACACGAACGATATGATGATTGAAAGGGGCCGAATAAATTGCATGTTATGAGCTTTGTGTGTATATATATATATATATATATGATAAAATTCATGAGATAAATATACATCGCAAAATATTAGTTAAGTATTTAATATATTAGAATATCAACATCAAGTTATCTACCATAACATTCGAAAATTGTAGCACAAATGATATGATGATTGAAAAGGGCAGAATAAATTGCATGTTATGAGCATGTTGTTTGGTGGGAAGTTGTTCCGTATGCTTTATTTTGTGCATATTCTAACTTTGACTGTGAAGGACGGGTTGAATTTGACAAAGGAAGCGGCAGAGTCGATTCGTTATAGTCTAACATATTAGAGTACAACACCTTAAAAAGTTGAAAATTTTGAAAAAATTGCATAACAAATATGCATTACTTGGATGAAAAAGTTGGAATTGGATTGTATTACCAGGTGGAATTCAACCTTGACGATGTTGGAGTCTGCAATCTAACATGTTAGAGGTGTTTACTAGGTTGAGACACAGAGATTTTCTGTCTCATTTCCCGTTTCTTTCAAAAGGAAATTAAAATCCCACGCCGAATTTGTCTCTATTAATTGGAACTCTCCAAGTTCACCTATATTCTCATCTTTGCATATAAAATATGGTATAAACCTTGAAAAATAGAAAATATACAGAATTTTTGCAGTTATCCACTCCTACAAATACAATAAAGTCAGGGAGAATTGGGGAGGTGAAAATGGAACTCTAGTTTTGCAAATAATCACACTTACAAGCTACGTGATGAAAAAACTTCATAAGAAAGAACTGTGAGAAGCGAGAAGCTTCAAAAATCTATAAGAGAACAGGATATAACTTAATTTCCTCTTCAATTCAAATTTCTCACCTTCTTCAGAAGCCACAATAACAGAAGAAAAATCTCAGCTTAAGCATAACCAAAAATTTACATCTGTACGAGGAATTCAATCAAAGTAAAGTGATAAGACCCGAAACAGGCCGCGACACAACCTCTGGTTCTGTTCCGCAAATTTACCTCACCAATAGACAGGTCAATCTCCTCTATGAAAATGGATCGACTGCCCCTTTTTAAATCCCAAAACCCTCTGTCCGCTCGAAACCCTAATACCACTGATGAACTCAACAAGCTTTAGAGAAATAAAAACCATATAAGTTCCTCCATACTAAAGCCCTAAGCCTTGTACAAGAAACTCCAAGATTTAATCTTTGGATACGGCAAACCACATATAACAAAGAAGAAATCAAATTTCCGCGTAAAACTATGAAGTAAATGAGAAATGGAAAGCATACCGCTACTATCTGAAACTTCATAGTCCATTGCAGGAAAATGTTGCGCCTACTGCATTTGTAATCATTTCCAAGGATAAACCCTTCGATGGCGATTTGAATTAAAGACTAACGAAACTTTTGTATTAATTTTCAACAAGAGAGAGTGAGAGACAGATAAATAAAAGTATAGAAACAAGAAAACACAGAAGCCTTTTGTCATTTACACCTGGTGAAATTACCGTGTACAAAAATGGGCTTCAGTTATCCACGACAAAGCAAGAAAGGCCATTACTGTATGTTTCTTTTCAGTTGTTTTGAGTTATCTGAGATTTTTACTGTTAACGTAGATGAGATATAAAACAAAAGATTAACAAACTGAGTAATAAATTTCGAAACCAAATGTGGAAGATTTCAACTATAAATGAAAAACAAACCTTATAGCAGTATAGTTAAAATGCTCATATTTTATCAAGGAATACGTTCAAATATAATTATTTAAGAAAACTACTTTTATGTTTTCAAGAAAACTACTTTTTAATTTTTGAAAACCAAAATCCACAACTACATTTTACCAAACATATTTTAATATTTTAAAAAACTATACTAACGGAATCAAATAATCTCTTATTAGTTCACGTAGAGATGATAATAAAAACGAAAATGAATATAACGAAGAATAAGAATGAATATAATTATTATAATTATGATGATCGGATAAAAGGAAAGAATGATTACTGCTATCATAATACATAATTAATTTGTTAAAAATATTAAAAAATAAAAATTTATTAAAATTTTATTTTTCATCAAATTTTAATATATTTTAATTAATTATATTTAGTTGATAAAAAAAATATTTAATTAATATATTTAATTAAAATAAAGGAAGTAAATGTCACAAGATCACGTGACAATTATTATCACGGACAGGGATAAAAATCATTCCTCAAATTTATAGGGTAGAATAATTTTTATTAAAAAATTGTTCATTAATAAATAACCAACCAAATATTTTTAATGATTGCTAAAAGTTAAATAAATTTTAAGTTATGAATTAAAATATTAAGATCTTTATTAATTTTAAATTAGTTTAGTAAATATACCCATTAATGGTAGAATGGACTTTGAGGAAATGCAATCTTTATAATATATATTTTAATAATGCTTATTAAGTGTAGTAGTTGGACCCTATCATTGACACCATATCACTAATGGGGTTCGTTGCCATCCACGGGTTCCTCCTGAAATGGGTTTGGAATTGGCGAGCCATCAGATTCTAGGCAAAGCTTGATTGTTTGCAGAGTGCAGACTGATGGTGTGGCCAAAACGAAAAATATAAGTAGAAAAGCTTTGATTTTCATTCACAGCTCAGAAATTCGCAAACAACCTAGGAAACAGACAAGAAAGTAAAACCTGAAAAGAAAAAACAGCTAAACACAAAGCAGCCCTCCCTCTGCATCTGAAATTTAACACTGTTCCTTAATCAAAAGCCATAGCCATTTCATTCCCTAGACTTCTCATCATCTTCGATAACCTTTCAGACTTGGCCTCTTTCTTCATCATCTCATCTGGTGGAGATGCCGCTGCAGAAGGCAATATAACAGCCTCTCTTTGTGCATCTATGATGCGCCTAACTCGATCCTCACTCGTCCCAAATGAAGCTGCAATCTCAGGTCCTCTTAGTGTCCTCAGAATTGAACTTGCTCCAACCAAGAACTGCGGCCTGTTCTTTCGAGCTGAGGTTGTGAATCCAAAGAACTCGAAAGGGCCTGACCTTGATGCTATTTGGCAGAACGGAAAGTATCTTGGTACCCAGAAGACATCACCTTCTGATACTCTGGCGTTCATGGCCTGTGTTCCATTGGGAAAAGCAATCTGAATTGTTCCAGTTCCTCTCAGAACAATTCCGTATTCTGTCCCCGTTGGATTCACATGGGGCGCCATCATCGATCCCTGAGATCGAAAGTGTATACAAGAACATCAGTGAATGATCTTATCAAGTTGTCAGGCAAGATTATGGATTGTTTGCTTAGGGAAAGCAGTATTATTACGGCAGTGAGATTGACAAGGTAGACGCCAATGCCTGATTGCTTGAGGGGACGGTAATCAGACTCATCAAGGGCAGTGCTCCATCCATAGTTGTTCCTGAAATCAGGGCTTTTGTTATAGATATTGTAGGAATCTGGAGATTTGCCTGCTCTCTCGCCTCTCTTCTTGTCTTCTTGTCCGAATAGAGCATTTATGAATTTCCTCAATGACCAGGCTGCTTGCTCTTGTTCTTCGCTGAGTTCAGGTTCGGGTTCTCTTTGGAATTTGACGAACCTATTTAGTTGGTGCAGCTTATCTTGCTCTTTCATCTCCAGGAACTTGTTCCATATGCCTGGCCTAGGTGCACGAGAATCATCAACGTATACAATGGCGCCGTCTCGCTGCCTAGTCATGATCTCATCAAGTTCGTCCATTGTCACCTGCAATGAATAGTTCACCATTGTTGTGCTGAAATTATCGAAAAGACCAAAGAAAGAGAAGGGGTGATCTTTATTTGTAGTGTTCGTAATCTCCGCTTACTTACATTGAAGGCAGTTGCAAGTGTTTCTGGTTCAAAGCCAGAGAGAATAGATGTTGGATTGGTCCCTCCACCGACGAAGAAGGACTGCAAGGAAATAAAATATTAATTGCTCGGGATACAGGTACAACAGAAACAATCTAACAGTCTGAGATTTTGTCTTTGCAATGGCTAAACACATTCTCAGAATAATTTTCCAAACTTTTCCCCTTTCAATCAAATCTTCAATACTTGTTAGTTAATTTCCTGCATAGTTTATCGTACACAGCTACTTTCAGACACAAAATTGATTGCTGGAGGCATTCTGGGGCTATCAGCAGAATATCAAGTAAACGCACTGAGGGCTTAATGCACCTGGAAAACACCCAATCCTAAGCTTTCAGAAGGATCAATGCTACAAATGACTTGAAGCCTCTGCCCTTCTCCTGTGTTCACTAAGTAGAAAGTTGAACCTGCGGGAACCCGATATATGTCTCCGATCTTCAATCGTCTTTCTGCTAATTCATCTTTGTAGATCAATCCAATCTTTGCTTCCCCTGCAAACCAATCCATTGTTTTGCAAATCCCAATGTCTTAAATCTTTTACACAATATAAAAAGACAACATAAACATTATGATCCTAAACTGCGGTTTCAAGGTGCCTGGTCATATGGAGTATTTTGCTTTGGCTGGAAAATGATCAATAAGTTCAAAACTTTCCATACACTATTAACTCCTGTCGTCTCTAGTGCTTAGTTAGTTTGAACTTGGAAAATATGAAACTGGAGCCAAAATAAAACATAGTTTTCAATTTTTGATACCACCCACTTTCTTCGTTTTGCTTTGCCTGGTAATTAGAGACTTGTGTACACCATTTCTTATTAGATATTTGTAATTCAGAACTTCAAAATACATTAAACAAAGATTATAGCTTTCGTACCTCTACGAATGAAAAGGACCAAGCTGGAATCGAGATACTGAGGAACGAAAAGAGTCTTAGGTTCCATAGTTATGAACCCCATATGCAGAGGTCTGTCTAGTATCCTACCACCAAAACTCTTGATCACCCTCATCTCACCAGCATCAGTTTTCACTACGTGCTTGGAGTCATGCAACAAGAACCAGTCTTCTCTCTGACCACCCATCTCTCTTCCTCTCCCTTCGTCTTCTCTTCCACTCTCTTCCTCTTCTCTGTAAAAGCCCATTGCCATGGAACAAGCTCCATGGCACAGAACAAACACTAACAACAAAAGAGTAGCTCGGTTTCTCATTGTTCCGTACGTGCACAGGCTTCACTATACCAGTAAGCGCTTGTATGGTGTGTGTTGGGCATGAGAACAGGTGGGCTTAAGAAGGGGGAGTGGAAGCAATGGAGGATGACACATGTCCTTCATGCAGAGTATGTGGGTTAGCTGGCGGATCAGGAGTTAGACACAGTTTTTGAGCTCTGGTGAGAAGTATCCGATACACAGAGACAAAGTCTTTCTCTTTGCTTGAATTTTTCTCGCATCAAACCATCAACACTTTCTCAGTCTACGTAATCACTTTGGAATAGCTCGCCTTCTGTCATCGGCTTTCTAGCGAGTTCAGATCAAATGATTTGCAGGACAAAAGGTAGAATTTAATGTGCATGAAATTCCATTTGTCTAACTAACCTAGACGTTTAGTCTCATCTACAACATTGACAGTTCGTAACAAGTGAGTTTCCTGTTAAAAACAAACGAAACTGACTATCCCATACTAAAACACGTGTTTATAAAATGTTCACATATGGTTGTAATTTTGACTTCAATAAACATTGAAGTCGATTGTAAAAATGAACTGAATTGGTCATAAAGTTCGAGACATTGGTTACTTTTTATTCTTTATTTTTTGGTACAATGACAACTTTCATTTGAACTAATTACTTTCATCAATAATCTTTTAATGATTTAAAGTTGTGCATAGAGGTATTGTAATTCACCTAACATTTTAAGAACTAATTAATTATTTAAAAATAGAGATAATCTGAAACAAGAAATATTAATTAATTTTTTTATAAAAATAATTAGTTAAAAATGAAGATAAACTAAACATAAAAATAATAATTTATTATTTAATTCTGAGTCAATAAATTAAAATTATTATTTAACTTTAAATTAGAACAATGACATATGTTACGATATACCAATTGAAGACTTTAAATCAAAGTTATGAATATCGTACCAGACTTGGTACCGGATTGAGTTCTGGTACGGTACTGTACCGATACCGATTAATACCGGATATCGTTTTGAGTAATTTTTTAAATTTATAAAATAGTTCATAAATTTTTTTAAAATTACAAAATAGTTCATTATTATATTGTACAGTTGTAGTTTATTTAATTTAACTTTTTTTATATCTTATCCATTTTAGTTTTTATATATCTTTATTATATTTTAATTATTTCTATATATAATAATTATCTA
>JANVCQ010000231.1:9346899-9362790 GCA_025531925.1 Erythroxylum plowmanianum
AGCAAACTGGTTGAGGAATAGCAGCTTAAAATCCTCAAAACAAGCGATGCAACGTGGGGGTAAACTGTTGAACCATCGCCGGGCTCCTTCTTGAAAGGCTGTACAGAAAGCCTTGCATTGAATGGCATCAGGGATGCAATGTAGGTTCATCATCGACTTAAAAAATTGAAGATAGTCGAGAGGATCGATCTTTCCAGTATATTTTTCAGGCATTGGTATCTTAGTACCGATCGTTGGAAGGCTATCCAGGATCTCTTGAATGAAAGGAGAGCTGTATTGTGTTGATGGCTGATCCGGACGGGAATTCATGACTATATTGATTCGATCGTCCACGATTTTTTCGAGAGTTTCAGCAGAATGGCGATCGGCCATCATTTCTATCTGTTGAGCGGGGGTTCGCTGCTGTTCCGCCTGAGATTGTAAGATCAGGCGAATCAATAGATCGGCCGCTTCCTTTATTTGTCTTTGAGTAAGGGAGATTTGTTGTGGAGGAGGGTTTAGGAGGTGTTGGATGTGAGGTTGTGAGTTGTTTCCGGCGTTATTCTCCAGGGTTACGCTCTGCTCTTCTTGATTTCGATTTTGGGGTGGTGGTTGGTCATTCAGATGCGAAGATTGTGTCTGATTATTCAGATTTAATGGGGGTAGCTCGTCTGTGCTAGGGTTTTGGGTGATGGGTGGAGGATGAATCTGGGGATCATGATGCATCGGTGGAAGGACGGCGGCAGGTAATTGCAAATCCATCCGTTGTAGTGCAAGTGTCGCGACGGCGGCTACATCCGAATTTGTTGCTGTCGCCTGACTTATCTGTGTGTTTCTGGACGTGGTGCCCTGACGCCCGGCCCCACGGTGGGCGCCAATTGATTCAATCTGATTTTGTTGAGGCTGGGTGCCGTTGCTTGGATCCATGATCTCGATTAGCTTTAACTAGGAGAAACCTGCAAAAATAATAAAGGCACACCGGAGGTTGATCGCCGGTTAGCCCCTCCGATGCTTAAGTCAGTTCTTTGTCGTATGTTTTGTGTCTATGAACAAAGAGTATCAGGGTTATTAGAGTCGTACCTGCATCATGAGGAGATAATGAACTTATATAGTAAATACCTGTCGTGCTTAACTCAACATCTTGGGAATGAGCCGATCGGTCCACATGCCATCCTAAGGTTGAACCTGGGCCTAGCACGACCGATCTAACCATATATTATAATTTAATTTACTTAAATACAAAATATTAATCATCTTTAATTTTAAAAAATATTTTATGGTTTAAATTTAGTTTTAATAATTAATCAAATAAGATAAAAAATCATGAAGCTATAAACCCAGTAGTTTGGGTTTCGCAAACGAAACCTCCCCCACGACGACAACCCTCAAACTCGCCGATCTTAACGGTCGGATCGGCTTAAAGAATTACCCAATAATGACCGAGTTTGCCTCCGACTCTGCCTCACAACAAACCCACGATGTTGCTTCTTCAACTTCTTCGTCTTCTTCTTCTACTATTGCTATTAATAGTACTAGTGTTGTTCCCGATATCCCAGTTGAGATCGTGAGTGAGCAAGAGATGGCTTTCTTTGAAGCCGCTTTGGCAGCTACTCACTCCTCCCCTGTCTCTGCACTTTCTTATTCCTCTCCATTTCGGAGTAATGCTAGGTCCATTGGGTCTATTGCTGCACTATCCAAGAGGAGGTTGGGAACTGGTTTTAGTCAACCTGATATCGAGGACTCAGGTGATTTCGGATGTACCCAGAAGAGAGTTAGAGTGGTTGAGTCCTTGTTTCAAAGGTTTAGGAAGAAAACCGGCTTGTTTGTCACTGATGTTACTGCTACGGTAATGAATTTTCTTGCTTTTCGAGGATTTCGTGTAAATGAGTTTGGTTTTGCTGGAATTCTACGTGTACCCTTTGTGTCATTCTCTTAATGTTGTGGAAGTAGAACTGCATTAGAAAATCTTCTGAATGGTAGAGATTTTGTTCTGTTGGTATTGAAGTGGAGTTAAAATTTTGAATTTTGTTTATTCAGAAAATTGATTTAAGTTGGTAGGATACATTGTTTCTTTTTCTTTGATTAGATTCAGTAGCTTGTTTGATTTTGGAACTTGAGAATGAATTCATACCAGTAGAAAGTTGTACCATCCTTGGTTACTTTTGACGTGTTCACACTTTTGGCCCTCTGGAACCGACTGTTTTAGGGTTTGACGTTTTCTTGTGAATCCATATTATTCACTTTGGACGATGATGGTGGCATATGTATAGTTCTTTGGCAAATAATGGGCGTAATGTTTTCAGTGTTCGAGGGTTTGGTGAATCAATCATAACAGGCATGCATCTAGGTGGAATGTTTGAGTGAATATGTTCTTTAGATGTGTAACTTTATACTATAAATTTTTCCCTTACGATTATTTATCTTATGTTAACGAATTTCATTGCAAGATATGATCATGACTGAGAGGACATATTGAGTGCTTCTTTATTTTCGAATGTCTGCATTAGATGTCAGATTTGGTTTTAATGGCGGTACTAATTCTTAAATAGGGCTTTAAAATGAGTAGAATTTGTCATATTGCAAAGGGCTCTTATTAGCCAAATTTTTTTTCAATTTTTTTCCTTTCTGCACAAGCTCTAGAAATTAACTTCTGATTAAATGACTTTTACGTCATAAATCTCTATCCGCTTGAAGCCTTTTAAAACCAATTAAAAAAATTTCAAAATGCTCCTTAAAATTTAAATGCGATTACCGAGGTGATCAAATGGTTCCTTGGCTTATAAGTTTCCATTGAATTCTATATTTTGGATGAGCCGATAATCTTTTATGTAGATTTTAGTAAGTGCGGAAAAGTTTTATTCTAATCACATATATTTTTGCAAAAATATCTACTGCCTGATGCCATAATCTTTGTTATCTTTGAGCTGATGAAAAATGGAGCCAATTTATCTTATGTTCTGACCTTTTTTGTGACTGATAGGAATGGTGTGAAAAGCAAATGGAGTTTGTTCTGCACTATGGTAAAAGGTATACCACTGGAGCTATGAAAGCAGGTACAGCTCGCCACATGAAGCTAGAAGAGGAGGTGCCCATTTTATACTCTTTGCTTCGGATTGCTCAACTATATATTCTCTCTTTCCATCACAAATTTCTAATTTCAAGCTTCAATATGTGCTATGCAAAGTTGATGCTCCTTATGCCATCTTATTGACCTAGAACATTTTTTTTTCTTTGAAAACCCTTTACTCCTAATTGTTTAAAAGGCATATCTTGTCACATCTTACACTTGTAAATTTTTGTTTGGAGCTCTTTCACTTGGTGCATAGCTGCAAGCTTTGTTAGGACATGGTACATTGTATTTGATTTTCTCCCACGTTGATTTAGGGCACCTAGCCAAGAAACCAATTGCTTTTTTTTTTGTCGACCAAAATTTACATGCATCTTTTCATTGTATACCAACTATCATTAATTGATTATTATTGCATTTATTAACAGGTTGTTAGAAAGGTTAAAGTTGATGTCAGATCAACGGAAGATGCTTGGGCACTAAAGTTTTTGAATTTCATAACTGGTGTGAATCAGTTGTTATTTGATGGATTAACGCGTGAGCTCCCATTGTAAGGATTACTTTGTGTTTTGATGTCCCTATATTGTTTGTTGAACATTGGATAATTTGGGAGTAATGAGATGTTATTCTTAATTTGTAACATACCAGATTATGTTTGAATAATTCTATGGAACTAATGTTCATTTGTAGCTTTAGGTAGTTACCACTTCAGGTTAATTTAGTGAACCAAAGTAGATTCTATAGGCTTAAGGACTACTATCCCATTAAAACCATCATAATTATGAATGGATAGTCGAAGCAATAACAGGACAAATCCACGAGGCCAAATGTTAGATCATGGGATCTACAATTTGCATGTTTCCTGATGCCATCCGGTCTACTCATTTTTTTTTCTGGAGCTTATGTAGTAGGTTATTCCTTCTGTTTCTCCTTGCTGATGAATTCCTTCTTGCTTTTATTATCAGGACAGGCTTCGCCGGAGGTGTATGGATGGTTGGAATAGTTGATGAGATTAGAATGCCTCAAGGAGAAACTAACAAAAATCCAGTATTAGTTGACACAAAAACCCGTCTTCGAGATGTACTCCCTTCCGAACCACAAAGGAGAAACGGAAGGTGTCCAAGTTATTACCTTATTTTCTTTTGAAAATTTTATTTGGTATATATGTGGCATAAAATAAGAGACACCATTGGCTGATGTTTGTTCTTCCAGGTTGCAGTTAATGTGCTATAAGTTTTTGTGGGATAATGTTGTTGCTAAAACGTTTCCCAGCAAAAAGTTCTTTGATTCATTTTCCTTGGATCCTTACAACATCTTATCTGAATCAGTCAGAGAGAATGCTGCTAATGCAGGTATTCTGGCAGAGGTAAGTTTGCTTTTTCTTTCCTTTAATTTCAGTTATGTTTGTTCTGCGATAGGCCAATGTCCTGTTACACTTTCTCTTTATTGGCTTGCAAACGATTTACTAGTTTTATGATAGACGTAAAGCGTGCCTAGTTACTGGGACAGTTGATTTTTATTGGTCAATTTATATGATTACTTTTCATCTTAATGGATGATTAGAAGTCTCTTTTACGACAGCTGGTGAGGGAACAGTGATTTACTTGTAAAGTTTTATTAATGGCATGACTCGTGGAAATTACAAAATGATATAACAAGTATCTGAATGTATGTATTGACTTCAGCATACGCTGATATTTGATGGCCTTTCTAATATATATTAGATATAATTTTGTACAGAACCTTCATGACGTCGTGAGATACTTCAGAAATACATGTGCTACATTGCCTCCTGCTGATGATTGGTTGTTATTAAGGTGAACAAATTGGAACATACCAGTTATCCATCTTTTTTCCCAATTCCCATTTTCTAACGGAAGGAGTTTAGGAGTTCCCTTGATGAATGAAGGGGAAAAAATGGCATAAATATGTATTTCCAACCCATTAAGGCTTTTGACGTGAAATGAAATTGATGAGGAATGCTTCTGAAACAGATATGAGTTGCAGAAGGACAATTCTTTGCTTGGTGAAGACCGATTCCTATATGACCCTGATTGGATGATGAGTCAAATTCAGGCTTGTCTCGAGTTCTGGCATGGTGAGAGACCAGCTAATTACACTCCAGAGGAAGAACGGTGGAAGTGTAGTCACTGTCAATTTGCTTCTGCATGCCCTTCAACCAAAACCTCAGAGGTTTCAGGCTCTGCAACGATCAATAACACTAGTGATAAATAGTTTCAGGAAAGAAGCAGCCCTTGTACACGTAATCTTCTTTCTGACTGTTCACTGATCGGAAGGAACATATCTGGTTAGGTATATCTGTTTATATGATGCAACGTATAAAGCCTTCCTGATTTATTGTTGTAAAATGAGCTGTTAGATCGCTTGCACTTCATTCCAATTGTGTTTTCATTATCTGTAATTATTATAATTATTGTATTAACTCGAAGTTTAATGCAATGCAATTTAAAATTTTTGATTGATTAATAATTCCAAGTATTATAATTAGATGAGGAAATGACTAGTATTCAATATATTTAAGAGAACAAAACTTGCAACTAAAAAGGTAAAAATTGGGTTAAGCTTCTCTTTACTCAATATCCTGTTTTGATCTTGTTCTTCGTAAAAAACTACATCGTTCTATGTCTGGTTGTACTCAAAACAATGTAGTTTTCGTGCTGAACAGGATTGAAGTAGGGTGTTGGGTATTACATGCTGTAAAAATTGCGTTCTGGATTTCTTTCATTTGAAAAGAAAATATAATCTTGATTTGTAAATCGGTAAGCAAGAAATTTTCTTCTTTTTCAAAATTTCCTAGCAAATAAAAAATGACTTGTCTAATTCCTGTCCCAGAACGGCCTAAATGGTTTGATTTTCTAGGCTTCGGCTCGTATCATATTCAATTTTCCTTTTTCTCTTTAATGACAAATAGATCTTAGCTCTGTTTTCAGGGCTGCACTCGAGTTGTTTGTTGAATTGCTTGTTAGAAGCCTTAACTACTCTATTGGAGCTTTCTGGTCGATGTGTACAGTAAAAGGTATGCTTTTGGCAATGAAGTTCATCGATCGGGGTGTTGTGCCAGAATAAATCCCAACCATTCAACTTAGTAATCTTACTCATTCGGGTACTAAAGTCTTCGTCAGAAACTTTTCAGACTCGTAGGGTGCTTAGACCTGGATACACTTTAGGGCTAAAAAGAGTGTTCGGGGATGAGGGCATTATGACGTATTCCAACGTGAACCATGATTCTAATCCTCTGCATTTCGATTATGAATTTGCTCAAGATGCTAGGTGAAGAGAAATAAACTGAAGAAAAATTGATTTTTTTTGTATTTCTATCTCAACTTGTTTTTCATGTGAATAGTACAATACATATATAGGTTTTGTAACAAAGTTGAAGCTAAATTTGTATAGCTTATTGTGCAAGGACAGACTGTTGTGAGAAAACAAAAATTGTTATAACAATTTCTGTTTTTCAGAAACATCTAAGTTGTCATCTTCTGTTTGCAGTTGCATGATGAATTCCTGTTGTCATTATGTTTTTCATCTTGAGCTAATGAGCTTGAATTGATTTATGATTCAGGTCTAGTGAGTGAACTCAAACTGCTTAAGATGAGCTTCTCTTAACATCCTGACTCAAACACAATATGGGATTTGGAACCAGATTGAGTTTGAAAATCAAATACTCCAATCGAGCAATTGTCATTAGTTTGGTTAGAAGATCTACAGGCTGATCAGTAGAGTTGACATACTGGACCTCTAAAGTCCCATATGAAACATTGTCTTTAATAAAATGTACATCAATTTCGATGTGCTTAATACGTGAGTTAAAAACTGGATTTTGTGGTAAGGATCGAGTTCCATTGTTGTCACATTACAGAGTTGGCCTTTGAGAGGTAGTGAAACCCAGCTCTAAAAGAAGAGAAAGTAGCCAGAGCAGCTCAGTAGAGATTTGAAAAAGAGCTCTATACTCAGCTTCCATACTTGAGCGAGCTACCACTTATTGTTTCTTGGAGTTCCAGTAGACAAGATTCCCCCCAAGGAAGACACAACCACTAGATGCGGACTTCTGGTCATCAATAGAGCTAGCCCAATTTGAGTTACTGAAAGCATGAAGCTCAGGCGGAGTCTTTGAAGGCTTGAAGAGCAAGGCCAGATGCAATGTTCCCTGTAAGTATCGCTAGACCCTTTTTAAGGCTATCCAATGAGGTTGTAATAGATTAGAGAGGAACTGACTCAGTTTGTTGGCTGTAAAACTAATATCAAGCCTTGTTTTGCAAAGGTATTGAAGGGCTCCAACTAAACTACGATAGGCGAAAGGATTGTCAATGGGTAAGCCATCATAGAGAGAAAGCTTGCTGCTGGTTGACACTAGAGTAGAGCACGGTTTAGAGGATGACATGCTAGCTCTAGCAAGTAAGTCTTTTATGTATTTTTGCTGAGATAAATAGATACCAATAGAGTTGCAATATACCTCTAATCCTAAGAAGTAGTATAGGCTGCCAAGAGTTTTAAGTGCAAATTGATTGTTGAGTTTGGCAATGATTGTTGCAATTGCTTGTTGATTATTGCTAGTGACTAAGACGTCATCCACATATACTAGGAGGATGATGATATTGCCTTGTTGGTTGAAGTAGAATAGACATGTATCTTTCGAAATTTGGAATCCCCACTGATTAAGTGCATTCTTAAGTGTATGGAACCATGCTCTTGGGGCTTGTTTAAACCCATAAATAGCTTTTGCAAGGCGACAGACATGAGTAGGATTGGCCTGATCTTCAAAGCCTGGAAGTTGACTGATATAAACCTCATCATGAAGCTCACCATTTAGAAAGGCGTTGTTCACATCAATCTGTTGTATATCCCAGTGAAAAGAGACTGCAAGGGATATAATGACTTTAATTATTGACATCTTCACCACTGGACTAAAGGTCTTTGTAAAGTCCACACCAAGAGTTTGATTGAACCTTTTTGTTACAAGCCAGGCTTTGTGCTTAGCCACAGAACCATTCGAGTTGTATTTGATGCGATAGACCCATTTCGTGCCCAATACATTCATATGAGAGGCATATGGAATTAACTACCATGTCTTGTTTTGTTATAGAGCATGTATCTCATCTTCCATAGCTCGTTTCCAAATTGGAATAGTTAAAGCCTGAGCCGTTGATACAAATTCTGGGGTAGGACAAAAATTCAGGTCAGTATGATAGACGTTTGGTTTAAATATCCCACTCTTGGACCTTGCCTGTATAGGATGTATTAATTGGGATGATGAAGGTAATTTATGTGGATGATGTAACATGTTTGTGTGAGATAATGGAGATGGTGAAAGTGTACGATCTGCTGCAAAAGTAGAAGTAATTGTAGGATATGTAGAACATGGAATTTGATTAGTAGAAATAGATGAGGGATGTGATAAAGCTGAGGAAGAGTGTACTTGATGAATGTTCAAGGACTGTGAAGAGACAGGGAGCTGATCCACTTGTAAGTGAGTGCTGGAGAATGGTCTGGTTGGATATACAGATGATGCAAGAATAGAGAGAGGGGGCTCTTGGTAGAGGTAGAAGATAATGAAGAAGGATGGTTGTGGAAATAAATCTGAATATGGGAACTCTGTTTCGTTGAATTCAACATGGTGAGAGAAATACACCCGACCTTTTTTATCAAGACATTTATAGACCTTATGCATTGGGCTATAGCCAAGAAAAACACACTTAGAAGTGTGAAAATTCAATTTATGAGCAGAATAGTAATGAAGATAAGGGAAGCAACTGCAACCAAAAGGTTTTAGATGCTCATATGTGGGTTTCTTATGATATAGCTTTTCATAAGGTGATTTATTTTGAAGTTTTGGACTAGGTAGGTTGTTTATGAGATATGTTGCTGTTAAAAAGGCTTCAAGTTAGAAGGTGAGTGGCACATGAGCTTGAGAGAGTAATGTAAGACCCATTGCATTTATATAACGATGTTTCTGGAAACACCGTTTTGTTGGTGAATATAGGGGTAGGAAAATCTAGGTGTAATGCCATGTTGATTCATATAAGGAATGAATTTTTGGTATTCCCCACCATTATCAGTATATATGGCTTTGATTTTGTGATCAAGCTGAAGCTCTATATGGGTTTTGAATTGAATAAAAGTTGTCAATGCATCATATTTTAGTTTGAGGGGATAAAACCAACTAAAACGAGAGAATGCATCAATGAATATGATATAATATCGATGTCCAGCAGATGAAAGATATGGGGAAGGACCCCAAATATTAGAGTAAATTATTCCTAGAGATTTGCTGGCTGTGATATTGCATGTAGGGAATGGCAACTTATGTAATTTACCATGCTTGCAAGCATCCCAAAAACTGACAGTGTGTGGATTAAATTTGAGATTCACTAATTTTCCAATTTGATTGAGCACACAGGTGGACGGATGTCCAAGTTTGGTATGCCAAACATCAGCACTAGTATGAACTAAATTTGCAGCTATTTGTCTAGAACTAGGGTGTTTGAGTGTAGAATTGAAAATAGAGGATTTGTTGGATGAGTTAGACTGTGGGCTTTGATTATGGTTTGATGTAGGCTGTGATGATGAAAGTTTAAGGTTGTAAAGACCATCCTGGAGCACTCCTCGAAGCAGAACTGTCCCTGAAACCTTGTCCTTAAAAAGGCAACATTCATTAGAAAATTCAACCACATTTTTATTATCTTTAGTTAGTTTCGAAATACTCAAAAGGTTTTTTTTGTGATAGCAGGCACATATAATATCTGTTTAAGAGCTAATGGTGTATGTGTGTTATCATGAATTTTATTAAATGATGAATTGATATGAGTTATAGGTAAGGTATTACTATTACCAATGATGACTTGCTTGCCACCATATTCTGATCTAAGAGATAGGTTCTAAATGTCAGTTGTGACATGGTTTATAGCACCGCTATCTATAAACGATATGGTATTAGGTGTAGAATTTTCAGAAGGATGTGATGATTGTTGGTTCTAAGTAAGGAATATCTGAGGAGAGTGTTGAACTAATTAGGAGTTGCCATGAAATATAAGTTGAGACTGTTGAGGCTTCCAGTTGGATTGAGATCCCTACCAGGTCTGATCAAATCACTTATAGCAATGGAGCGCGTCATGACCTGGCTTCTAGCATAGCTGACAAAAGATACGAGGGTTTCCAAACCAACGACCTCCTCTACCACGACCACTACAACCTCTAAATCTACCACGACCTCCTTGATTTGTAATCCTGTTTTGAGTATTATAGCTTGCATAATTGGCATTAGGTGACATGATTGGCACTTGAGTAGTAGTGGTAAGTTGCTCCAAACGTGTCTTATGCATCATAAGAGAATATTGTGTTCCTTTAAGTGTGGATAGAGACATTGTGTGAGTGAGAAGGACAACTACAGGATCATACTCATGGCCTAAACCATTTAAGTCACTGAGTATCAACTCACTTTCAAGAACTTTATGACCAGCAATGAGCAAAGCATCACTAATAGACTTTATCGTTTGCATATATTCACTTATTGACATCGATCCTTTCTTGATCGTTGAAAATTGTTGTTTCAGTTGTAGGAAACGCACCATTGATGTTTGGGCATAAAGCTTCTCAAGGATTTCCCAAGCTTCAAGCGAGGTTTGTGACAGGTTAACTAGTCTGATTACTTCTTCACCAATAGTGGAGAGTAACCTATATAAAGAAGCTGATCAGAACGACGCCAAGCCCGATACTTTGGATTTGATTGAGTAGCCTGATCAACCCCTAGGTACATATTATGATGGTGGAACAACAACTTTAGAGATAAAATTATCAAGTTCAAGAGCTTGGATAGCAGTCAAGACCTATGCACGCCAGTTGATAAAATTCTTTCTATCGAGTTTAATGGGAAGATTAAAATTTAGAGTTTTGGCAAGAGTTGGAACATTAAGAGAAGGTGCAGGAGTTTGAGTTTATTGAGATGTATTTGAAGTTTCATTTTGATTTGTAGAAGAAGAGGAATATTTGTAGGATCTACCATTTAAACGTTTATCCGCAACTCTGATACCATGAAGAGAAAGAAAATGAAGAAAAACTGAATGTTTTTGTATTTCTATCTCAACTTGTTTTTCATGTGAATAGTACAATATATATACAGGTTTTGTAGCAAAGTCAGAGTTAAATTTGTACAGCTTATTGTGCAAGGACAAATTGTTGTGAGAAAACAATTTTTGTTTCTAGAAACTCAGTTTCTGAGTTATGATCTTCTGTATGTAGTTGCATGATGAATGCCTGTGATCTTTATGTTTTTCATCTTGAGCTAATGGGCTTGAATTGATTTATGATCCAAGTTTAATGACTGAACTCAAACTGCTTAAGTTGGGCTTCTTTCAGGCTGATCTATGTTAATAGTAAAAATCTCAAATGACTCAAAAAACTGAGATGCAATAATCAATAGTGACCTTCCTTGCTCTTGTTCTCCTTTGTGGGTATGGTGGATAACTGAAACCTATTTATGTACATAGTAATTTCACCAAGTGTAAATGACAAAAAGCTTCTCTATTTTCTTCTTTCTATACTTGGACATCAACTTCTCTTGACCTTATTTACACTTATTGCTCTTCCGTGAAATCTCTCTTTTGATTTTGATTTTCTTCTGCGATAACATTGACTTGGCCTTCCGGAGTTCCAAAAAGTGTAGTGAATATCTGTCTGGCATTCCTAACAGAAGTACAAGTATGTGAATGGCCTTCATAAGGGAGTTTGTGCACGACAGCACCTGGTAGAACCCGGTGTACAAAATCAGCCATGGTGGATTTTCATTTTCAAGTCTGTTTACTAGATCTCCTATCACAATGTACCTTTTGTTGGGCGATGTCCAAAATCATGAACTATCAAGTAGATAAGAACCAATACTCAATCGTAATATTCTCAAAGAACCCGATTTAAGTGATTCTTGTAGAATCGATTTTACTCCTAAATAAAGGGAAGTTAACCTCTCTGGTATGGCTTCCTTCACTATATCTTGTCGTCATTGCATCAGTATAATCAGAAATGCACATATTATTAACATTTATCAATAGAATGAGCATATGCCTGATGAATCCCTGAGTGATTCCGTACATAATGACACTTGATGAGAATATCAGGTCACCCAAGAATAGCTCCACCCGAAAAGGAAAGAAAGTGAAGTGGGCTAGGGCACTAATGAGGGCATAATACCAGATAAGAGACAAGAAGATGGGAGTGGGCTGACCCAAAATCAATTATAAACTCACCCACACATAAACTATTTGGACCATCCATGCAAGTTATTTATTTTTCTCATTTTTTTTGTCTTCATGTACACAGCTCTAGAATCTTCCAGCTATTAGCTGGCATTTCTGTTACAAACACACCCGCACACCAAGTAACAAATAAGCTATCCCTGTACAGAATAAATATTCTCCTCTTGTACGGACCAAAGATATGATGAAATACATTTTCCTCATCAAAGAAAACTTTTCTTTCATGGTATCAAAGCCTAAGGTCTGATCCACACTACCCTACCATACATATCTTCCAAAATGTCAAACATGGTTGACATGAATACCAGTAACCCAGACCTAGAAAAATACTCCATAACCAACACAGAAAACCCAGGCATTGTCCTAGTAACTAACCTCTTCAAAGGTAACAACCAACTAACCTAGAGCAAGTCAATGATGATAGCTCTTTAAGCAAAGGATAAACTCTCCTTCGTGGATGGAACGTGCTTGCCACCCACTGAAGATATTAACCTACTTACCAGATGGAAGAGAGCAGATTCTATGGTTAAGTCCTAGATACTTAACTCCATGGTCAAAGAGCTCAGTGACGCATTTTTGTCCTTCACCACAGCCAAGGAACTATAGGAGGAACTGAGAGAGAGGTTCGGAGAAGCCAACGGACCAATGCTGTACCAAATAGAGAGGGAAGTCAGCCTTTTTAAGCAAGGTAACCTTACCATTTCTGCTTATTACACAAAGCTGAAGAAATTTTGGGATGATTTAACTAGTCTAGACCCAATATCTGCATGCACATGTGATGCTGCCAAGGTAATTACCACCAGAGAGAACACACACAAATTAGCGGAATTCCTAATGGGTTTGAATGAAGAATATGAACACGTGGTTAACCATATTATGTTGATGGAACCTCTACTCATGGTAAACAGAGCATTTGCTATGTTGCAAATAGTGGAGAAACAAAGGACAATGAATGCTAACAATGACAGGAACCTAAATGTGGCCATGATGGCAAGGCAGTCCAACTCAAATCCCAGAAGAGGAGGTAGAAACAACAACAACAATGGGAGAAAACCTTTCTCGAAGAAGGAAGACAAGTACTGCGAAAAATGTGAAAAACTGGGCATACCATAGAGAAGTGCTTCAAGATTCATGGCGTGCCTAACTGGTACAAGGAACTAACAGGGCAAAAAAGCAAAGCAAACCTAGCTACAGTGAATGACAGCCTTGCAAACACACAACAGGAAACTGGTGAGTACAATGAGAGGAATGGACAAATACCACCCGACTTGGCCACTTTCATACAGCAGGAAACATCAAAGGCAATCAAAGGAAAGGCCACTAGAGAGGAAAAGTTGGGAGGATTGGCAAACTTCGCAGGTAACAGCATTAATCACACTTATGTTCAAAATGCAAAAGATGAATGCATATGGTTGGTTGATTCGGGTGCGTCATCACATATGATTACCAACTGAAACTACTGTCATGGATATGAAATAAACAACACATATGACCTTGTTACACTACCAGATGGCTCACAACAGTCAGTAAAACACAAATCCTAGACCACAGTGGGTGACAAAATAAACCTTGATGGGATCTTACATATCCCAAATTTCTTTAAGAACCTGCTGTCTATAAATAAACTCACCACTCAGAATGATATTGCTACAATTTTCATATCTAATAGATTATTTTTGCAGGATCTACGGACTAATAATATTATGGCGGTTGTCGAGGTTAGAAGTAGGCTGTATGAGCTAACAACCGACACCCTATTACCTTCAGGGACCTTGAAAGGACCTCCTCTAGACTTCTACAGAGCTAAGAATGTTGCCTTTAATGCTACTATTTCTTTTGATGTTTGGCATAGTAGACTAGGACATGTTTCCAAAAACAAATTGAGACACATCAATGAAATCAAGTTTTCCAATTATTGTTTACCTGATTGTCGAATCTGTCCTATAGCAAAACAGCAACGAAAACCCTTCCCTAAATATAAAATCCGAACCACTAAGCCCTTTGAGACCCTCCACTTGGATCTATGGGGACCATATAGGATACCTTCGTTAGATGGGTCACAGTATTTCCTAACCATTGTTGATGAATTCTCTAGAGCCACCTGGACCTTTTTACTCAAAAACAAAGACAGAACATACCCCACAATCACCCAATTCATCACAATCATTGAAAAACAATACAACACAAAGGTCTTAAAGATACAAAGTGATAATGGCAGAGAATTCATTAACAATGAATGCAGAAAGCTCTTTGCAGATGCTAGAATAATACATCAGAAAAGTTATCCCTACACCTCACAGCAAAACAGGGTAGTGGAAATAAAACACAAACATTTACTGCAAATTACAAGAGCTTTATTGTTTGCAGCCAACTTACCCAAATAATTTTGGGGGGAAGCTCTCCTCACTACCACTTACCTTCTAAACTGAATCCCAACCAAAGTCCTGCAATGGAAAACACCCTATGAGAAGCTACACAAAAGAAAACCAACCTATGAACACTTGAAAATATTCGGGTGCCTATGTTTTGCCCTAGATAAAACACCTAACAAATCCAAACTTGATCCTAGAGCCCTAAAATGTCTTTTTCTTGGTTACATGCCAGACTATAAAGCATACTGAGTCATAGACCTTGACACAAAGACTATTTTTAGTTAGAGAGATGTCACATTCCATGAGAATACTTTTCCCTTTGCCACCACACAAACCGACTCTGACCAAGCCCCATAACCACTGTTCCCTTCCTACACAATAGATGATGCTTCAGAAATGTTTAATACCATACTAGGACCCTCAAGTTTAACCCGTACAGACACCATACCTGACAACCCACCTCAACCTAACCCTACCACTAATCAAGACAACACCATAAACACAAATGTTAGAAGGAGTCAAAGGATTCATACTACACCAAGATACCTTGATGACTATGTCCACCAAGCTTCTGCCCTTCACTCCACTTCTGCCCTCGATTCTGCCGACATAATTTTACAAGTCTGTGATCCTGCAGGAATAAGAGAAGACAAGGAGTTCAATTTCTAAATTACTCATACACAAAGTTACAAGGATTTTATAGGTAACGTAAGCACTACCTTTGAGCCTTTGTCTTATGAAACAGCAAGAAAATCAGCAGCTTGGGTAAACTCCATGAATGAACAACTTACTGCCCTGGAAGAAAACCAGACCTGGGTGTTAGCAAAATTACCCAAAGCAAAGAGAGCTATAGCATCAAAGTGGGTCTACTGTTGGAACCCGATCCGGAGACCCGATCCCAACCGGAAAAGCGAAACGAACGTGGTCGAAACCAAAGCGAATTCAAATCGGATAACTCGAATCCGAAGGCGAATCGAATAACAAAATGCGAAATACAGAATACGAAATTCAAAGTACTTAACAAAGCGGAAGCAACCGAAGACCAATCGAATCATAAGGCGAAAGTATCCAAACGTTTCAAACATATCCAAAGCAAATCGAATATGAAAGCAGAAACGAAAGCTTAATCCGACATCCGGACACAAAGAACAGAGAAACATGATCGCGTTGGAAACCTTGGACTTAACTTATCCGAATCCGTGTAAAT
>JANVCQ010000231.1:9362890-9405291 GCA_025531925.1 Erythroxylum plowmanianum
AGCATATTGAACATTGAGCATCAAATGTATTTTGTAACTTGTGTAATGTCGATATGTAATTAAAGCTATGTATGAAAGCTTTGTATGAACTCTTTTTGACTTGGAAATGAATTGAAGATTGAAAAGTTCCCTTGTGTATGTGCTATATTACCTTGTTGTGTGTAATGCTGATTTCAGGTTTCTTAGGGGTGTAAAGTGTGTGTTGAATTCATAGGGAAAAATAGGTTGATTTAGGCCATATTGGACGAAATGGTCTTCTTGAACTTTTTATTTTATCCTTTAACTTTCCAACGGTATAAAGTTCGCGAAATTTGGATATCAATGTTGAGAGTTATGGGTTTTGCAAGTGATGATGTTGTATGGAAGGCATGAATATGACAGCTTTGGTGAATGATGAGAGTTTGTGTGTTGTATGAGCTTTTGAGTCGATATTTGGAAGTTTAATGCATTTCAATTGGTAATTGAATGTTTGAGGGGTGTTATTACACTTGAAGGGTTGAATTTGGGGGAGTTTATGAGTGTGTATGATGTTAGGATTAGAGGATGGAAGCATTGAGAGGCTTGAAAGAGGTTTTGGATTACGCATGTCCGTTAAACGGACATGGATATCCATTTAACGGACCTTCTCGGGTGAAAAAGGACCCTCAGTCCAGTGTATGTCCGTTAAACGGACATGGATGTCTTTTTAACGGACTTTCTCGAACGAAAATGGGTTGTTTTGCCAGTCTATGTCCGTTAAACGAACATGTATGTTCGTTTAACGGACATTCATTGGTCAGCTACAGTAAATTTCAATTTTGATCACTTTAGAGGCAGAATCTCGCTTAGAGGTCTTCATAAGAGTTGTAGATCTCGATGTCTTATTTCCAATGGTCTGAAAACAAAATCAATCCGATATTTCTAGAAGAAGTTATGGAAATCGCGCCAAGACATGTTCAGTTGAAATAAGGACATGAATATATTGGATTCTCTTGACCATGACTTCTTCGTCCGACCTCCAAATTGAGTGATTCTTGAAGCGTTGGATTTCTAACACGTTTTGCTACCTCTCCATAAAAATTGGTAGCTTTTGGCTTGGAATTCGAAAGGATTGATTCAAAGCAAGTGAGGGTTTGTTGAAACAACCCTATAAGGAGACCCGCTTACGCTTTTTGTTTCCGAATCGGATAGTTGGGCTTAGAGAACGGGGTCCAACACCTCGGTTGGGCTTCGGAAACGGGGCGCAACAATATCTCTGAAGAACATGTTAATTCCGCCGGTAATTTGTAATGGTGTGATTTCCATCGTTATTTTTCCGTCCCCAATTCCTATTCTCCTAGTAGTGATTTCTGATATTTCCTGTGTTCTCTTATCACCATAGAAAGTGAGGAAAATCTACAGAATAGAAGTTCAAAAGCAAAGATAACTTAATCCTGACATCTTGTACATGTTAAAGACTAAAAAGGGAATGTATTTGGTTATTGAACAGCTAATGGTAGCCATCAAAGGTGGACACAAGAAGAGAATACTACGACGAACAGATGAAACAGTTTCAGCAGAAAAAACTGAAGCCAAATTTACCTGCAAGCATATTAGGAATATATCTGAATGCAGACTTGAACACCCAGCGTACTTGCTAAGAATTGCAAATCCAACGTTGATATCTCCAGATTTCTGCTTGAATGGGCATCACTTTCACTAAAACCAGGAAGATCGTACGTTATTAAGCGAAAGCCAAACACTTCCAAGAGTGCCTCAATTCCAGGTATTCCTTATTTTAAGAGAGCAGAATAAAAAAGGTGATCAGAAGATCAAGTTGCACAGAATATATAATTCTTTAAGTCTGGAGGAAAGAAAAGTATGCGAAGCTATCATGGAAAATCTTTCTGTCAACTGGGACACCCTGGCCCTGTATCTACTATCTGAAAGTATTATGCATTTAGCACTTAGAGGATGAACAGAGACTTTCATCATCAATGAAGCATCATTCTCACGTTCAGTGGTCATGCTCAGTGCTGCAGATAAACAACAATATAAATAAGATAGTGAAAGTTTGTGCTTATTAGGCCAATAGGGACAACCAGCGTTAAAGCAAAGGGAACGGAAAACCTGAAACTCCCATTATTCCAACACGATCTCAAATTAAATTAGTTCCACTTCAGTTTTTTTTTGGGTAGTTTTTAGTTTTTATTTCAGGTTCTATTTTTCTTTTAAATAAAAATAAAAACTTGTTATGTTTATGTAGTTACTGATATTAATTACATATATAAAACTTATAAATAAATTATTTTTAATTAAATAAATTATTTTAATATCTTATATAATATTTATTAATAATTTATTTTATTCTATTAAAATAAATAATTTGAAATTTAACTTTTTATTTATAAATTAATATCTATTTTAAATAAATTTTAATTATTAAATCAAAATTTATTTGAAATTTATATATGTTGAATATATTCTAAATTTAATTATATTAATTATTAAATTTAATCTATTTAATTAAATTAAAATTAAATAAAATTAGTAAGTAAAATTAAACTACATAATTAACACTAAATATTAATTTTAGTTAATTAAATATATAATATTAAATTAAATTATTCATAGTTCTTATTAATAATTAATATATTGTATAATTAAATAATATTTATTTAGTTGATAGTAAATTAGATTATAAAAAATAGAAATAGAAAATAAAAATCACTTTTTGTGGTTTTTATATTTTTTAAAACTGGAAAAAACTAAAATTAAAAATAAAAACTAAAAAACTCAAGCAAATTGGTTTTCTTAAACTAAATTTGAAAACAAAAATCAAAAATCAAAAATCAAAAATAAAAATAAAAACAAACAAACAAACCCTAAGCTTTAATTTTTTTTATTGAGTGATCAACTTTTTAAAACCTTAACAATTCAATTTAAAATTTTAGTTTGTGCTTATGTAACTAGATGAATATTTACGTAATATTTAATATATATGTCACTTCATTCAAAATAACTTTTTGAACTGAATTGTTAAAGATTTAAAAGTTTACTCGTCTAATTAAAAATTTTAAAAATTTAAGCACTGAATTAAAAAATATTAAAAAGAGTAAATATTTTTAAATATGTTATCTCTAAGAGAAAATATTTAGTGTACATTATTAAAATAATTATCAGCAACCAACAATGATACAATCAACTGAATAAATATATAATTACAAGTTTATAACCAATGTCTCTCCCAATTTCTGAAAGTTCCACCATTGAAAGATGGAAATTAAATGTTAACCAACAAAGTGAAACATAAAATGTTGTAGAGAAATGTCAGAAAGAAAACCAAAAACTTAAAAAAATGTAATTATATGTCCATCGGTTGCCAAGATTTAAACATATTAATAGTTACTAATTAGTTATTGAAGCTCATTGTTGAAAATAAGAAACAAAAAGAACCCACTACAATACTCTTAGAGAATAAAAAGAAAAGAAAAGAAAAAAAAATAGGCCAGAATATGCTAAACTCAAGCTTACCTACTAAAGCAAGAAGGAAGACAAAGCATATGAACAACAAAGCATGTACTAGGTCCTTATCCTTTGACAGGTATTAATTGAGCATCTTCAGGTTCACACAAATTCTATCATAAGAACACATAGTAATCTTCCCAATCTCTCAAAATAATATTGTAATTAGCCTGCTTATGCATGGTGGTGGATTGAGGGCAGAGGAGTGGGAAACAAATCTTTTGTTCCCCTTACCCCATTTGGAGCAAAGGGAACAGATCTTCAGGAATAGAAGATATGTTCCCAAGGGAGTGTAGTTGTTGGGAGTTGGAAATAAGGATTGTCATAAACAAATTTAGAGATGACTGATGTCTCTCTATTGAGTGCAGAGAAAACAATATATACAAATTTATAATAATCAAGAAATCTATCTCCTTAATTATACCTACCTAAAAAAGACCCTAAATAAGAATAATCTTTAGTTGATTACATTTGCCTACATAAAATAATATAAAGTATATGCTGATTACACAAGTTTTCCAAATATATATGAAAAATCAGAAAGATTTAGTTTCGCAATATATATAGGGTCATTCCTATCATTTGATAGGCCTTGAGCAAAATAAAAAAAGACTTCAATAAATCGAAAATATACAAACATGTAAACATACTCAACCAAATATTAAATGATCATAACATCAGTTAATAATATTTTGCAAATGCAATAACTATAAAATAACTAAAAATAGTAACAGTAACAATAAAATAGCAATAGCAACAATTGAACAACAATATTATACTACAAAACACTAAGAGAATCCCACTAACAAATACACAGATGATCATGATTTATGAAAAATAATTTTTCCGTGCATTTTTAAATGCAAAATAATTAATAATATTAGCAATATCAATATTGTTTAACATATCCTTCTAAATACATAATATAGCTAAACCATTCAGCATTTCTTATGACATTGATGACCTCAAGTAGTTTTCAATAATTTTAACTTTGAAAAACTTTTCTCAGCTAATGCTAGAGTTACAGGTATAGTTAATAGAATTTGATAAGCAATTGAAACATTTGGATAATAATCTGTAGCTTTAACAAATGTTAAAATTTCAACTGATGACATTACCTTATTTGACAAAGTCATTTGCAACACTTTTAATCCAAAAAAAGATCATCTGAATCTATATCCGACATATTATCATAAGAAAATGTCGTTGTAAAATTAGTGCAACATGATCTTATTTCATTATCATCTAACAACCTCAACTTCTTTGAATCAAATAATAATATAAAAATATTATCAAATGTCGTTAATTGTTCAAATCTATTTTTCAACGAAGCAATTTCCATATCCATAACAACTAGAAAGTAATTAACTCTTAAAGAATCCTTAGCTAATTGTATTTCTCCATCGTGGTCAATTTTATCAAATTTTCTTTTCCTAATAATACAACGTCTAGTTGGAAATGTAAGTCTACATTCATCTCATGTGCAATAGTTTTGTCAATATTCATACCAGAGTCAAACCCTTCATCTCTATATTTCTCATAAAATACCATCACACCTTCTAATTGTTTTATGGTAGCATTACTACATATAGATTTAGATTGCAACTTTTTACTCACCATGTTAATAGCGAATAAAATATCATACCAAATAACCATACCAAGTAAAAAATCAAAACTCTCAAATACACTAACCAAACTTTCTACTTCACTTTTTGACTTGGCATCATCATAAGATCTAGATAATTCAATCAAAGTCAATCTTATTTAAGGAGCTTGAAATCTAATAGCTTTAACACTTTTTATTCGACTCTCTCAACGAGTGTTAGACAATGATTTCAGGGTTAAGCCTAAAATATTATCAAGCAAAACCTTCCACCTTTTAGGAGAACTTAAAAATAATGCATATATGCGTTGCATGGCTTCAAAAAATGAAATAACTTTAATGCAAGAATGTCTCATATCACTAAGAGTAAGATTAAGACAAGCACATGACATATATAATGCTCTCAGATTTATTTTAAGTAATTGCTTTTGAACTCCTTAGTGTTTTCCCTTTATATTAGAACCATTATCATAACTTTGACCTCTTACATTATAAAGATTAAGATCAAGAGAATTAAATGTATTCAATAATTTATTGAAAAGTTTCAATCCAGATGTGTCATATACTTTCAAGAACTCTAAAAAGTACTCATCTATTTTTATTTTTTATTTGACATATTCACACATCGTACTAACAAACTCATTTGTTCTTGATGACTTAAATATGAGGTACAATAAAAAATAATAGAAAAGTATTTCACCTCTTTAATGATCCCTATAATAGAACTTCTAACATCATGCGCCAACAGAGAAATTAACTCATTTTGAATTTTGTGACCAAGATAATGATGATAAATTTTATGATTTTGAATACATATAATATGATCTTGCATTATTACATCAAATCCAGCAGTTATCTCAATCAATCCTAACAAATTACCATTATCATCTTGGTAAAGTTTCTCATTGGATCCTCGAAAAGCCAAATTATATTTAACAAGATATTTCACAATAGAAACTATTCTTATCAAAACTTATCTCCAACGATCTTTCTCCTTTACAATTTCTTATTACAAATCTTTATCAGTTGTTTGATTTTTGCTCAATCGTACTCGTAATTCATTCCAAGTTCTCATATTAGTTATATGTTCAATGCAATTCTCCTGTTCTTTGAGTATCTCACTAAGATGCTTCCAATCTCTAAATCCATCAATTGCTAATGCACTTTGTTTGTTATTGGATTTGAACAACTTATAACAAAAAATATACTTTATATATATATTTAGAATAAGCCAGCCATTTTCTATCGCTAATCTCTCCATTACTCAAATTTCTATAATAATAAGAATATGAAAAATAACGGGAGATATTGTCTAAAAGAAACACAAGATTCAATTATCTTACAGGCCCTTTTTCAACTAAAATATCCATTGCTTTATTATCAAGATTATCCCAATTTATTGGATTATAAATATCCAATATAGGGCTTACTTGCTCATCTACCTTTAAATTTTCTAAAGTGGATACATTTGATACATGATCATGCTCACCCAAATTTTGAATCCTTATAAATATGAATCTCATCACCTAAGTTTTCTTTTATGTTGTTCAAAATTACCTTTACCTAATTCCTCGAGACTCTCACTAAAAGGGCCTACTTTTTTAATACATTTATTAATTACTCCTTTTTGGGATTCTATCAATTGTTCTACTTGTTTTCTTTTATTCCTTTTTTCTCTCACAAAAAAATGCTTTTTAGGCAACATAATATAAACCAATTATAACACACTTGAACTAAAAAAGAACAAAAGCCCATGTATGGAAGTGGAAGAAGTATGTAGGCACATCCAAACACCAATAGCTTCATAATGTATCACAAAGATATACCAATGGTGTTATATTTTTGATAGAGAAAAAAATAAAAAGCAAAATTTAATATCCAATATTAAAATGAAAAAACAAAGAGCAAATTTTAATGATAAAGAAACACTATTTTCTAAAAATACAAGACATTAACATACTTAGGAGAAAATATAGTAAATTATATTCTAATAAGTTTTCCGAGTCAAATATTATCCTATTTTGTAAGTTATGGAAATGATTGAATATTATTATTATTATTTTATTATCACAACATGTTTAATAGAATCATAAGTATTTTTATAATAAAGGAAACCGTTTATGTATTCTTTGGATTGAGTAACTTAAATTATTTGATTTAGTAATACTATCAGTAAACTTATGTGAACTCTACAAGAATATAAATCCAATAATTATTACATTACTTATGGAAAAGTATAATGAAAATTACAATTACAAAAATTAAATTATTTATTAATGTTTAATCATTTTTATAAATAATAAGTAATCTAAAAATAAAAAAGGAGAAACACAAATAAATACAATATCATTTAATATTAATTTTATGATTTAAAATGCTAATATAATGTCCACATTAACGACAAATTACAAACTAATTATAACATATTCAAATACTTAATAAGCTAAAAATACATTAACAAAGCAGAAACTTTACCTTTAAATTATCATTCAAAACTTAGAAGACATAATCGTAGAAAAATTTTGCTGGTAATTTTTGAGTTAGAGTATCTTAGATGCATGTGTTGATGAAAATAAAGAAATTAGAGGGTAAAAAATACACCTAAATACTTTTGAGTTGGAGTATCTTAGATGTATATGTTGATGAAAATAAAGAAATTAGAGGGTAAAAAATAAACCTAAATACTTCAAAACTATTTATAAGTATAACAAGTTAACGTTAAATCTTGGAAGTAGCTGTATTAAGTTTCAATCTTGGAAGCTGCTATATTACTGGAGATAATATAACTTCCTGAGCTTCTATGGCAATTTGGGAAGCTTCCAACGTTCTCTGACATTTATTACTCTTCTGGAATAAATGCAAATACATTAACATCTTTCAAGACAATATGGGAAGCTTTCAAACGTTCTCTAAATTTATTACTCTTATGGAATAAATGTAAACACATTAAATATGGCCCTCTTAAAAGCTAGCAACCAATGTTAAACTGACATTTATTACCTTGTAATTGAAGAAGGGGCCCTTTATTATGGTGGGTCCTGGGCAGGTACCTTACCTGCCCCTGCCTAGGGCTGGCATTGAATATGTATATATATGTTGTCGTAGTTGCTTCAAAATGTATATGTCGGTTACTTATTAGAAAACAACTGAATCAGCAAATGTGAATTTTCTATATTATAATCATAAGCAAAAAACTAATTATACAATAAATAAATCGACACGCAAAATTTATTAACATAGTTCATCACATACGACCTACGTCTATAGGGCCCTCACCCAGAGTAATCAACTTTTACCGAAGTACAATAGTTTTACATAAGGATTTACTGAGCCAACGCTACTTACCCCTTGATGCTACCCACTCGTATTCATATGTCTTGAAAGTATTTCACACCTAATAGCATAACCATCTTATGCTAACCTCAATAGACAATTTTTGCAACAACGAACAAAAATAAAATCCCAATTGATTAAATCAATAAAGACACAAAAAAAGAAACACTTGAGTTAAAAGATACGCCCTTATATATGTAGTCTCATCAACTCGAAATCATGGCAAATCATCCAATAAAAATTTTATTGCTTACCTTCGAAATAATCACTGAAGAATCTCATGTACAGCAACCACAAAGATTATCAATCGAACATATGTTTCATCACCAAAACAATTCCAAAAACACAATTGCAAAAGTCAATCGATGGATTGCTATATATGTTGTAATCAATCACAAAAAGCACAGCAAAAACCTGTAGCTCCAAATTGTTAATCAAACTAACAACCTCAGTTCATTAATCAAACCAATAGCTCTAAATCGTAAAAACACAGCATCACAAATAATCAATTTAAGGTGTCATTGATCATCAAAGCACGTAAAACACAACTGCAATGATAGATGGATAAATCACATAATTGCCAGGCATCAAGAAAACGCATTTGCAATCAATAATCAATTGGCCACATATTTTTTCACAAATACAGCTACCAAAGATGATGGATAGACCGTGTAATATTTACCCACTTATAAAGAAAACACAACTACAAATTTAGCCACCCACAAAGAAAACACAACTGCAAATATTGATCAATTGATTGCAAGTTTTTCTCTCACAAAACAATAGATAAATAGTCCAATTGTTCATTCACATATACAGAAACAAAACTGCCAAAAAATCAATTAAATCTCTAATAAATCGGTTGCATGTATATCATTAACTAAGCAAGTTTATCTCCAATAAATCTTATCTTCTTTAGAATTCAATTTTAAGTAAAATTCCTTCACACTATCTTATCTTCAAGAGAATACTACATTGTCTAAGATAGTGGAATCCTATACCAAGTGATTTTTTTTATCAATACAAATATATACCAAATATATCAAACTACAAATAATGACCAAAATAATAATTTAGATATCTTAATAAATATCTTAACAATATATAATACGGTGGATGTTAATACCCCTCTTAAGTTCAAGCATTCGAGTGTCTAACTTGTGAAGAAAGAATTCAAATTAGTGTTTCTCTAACAATTTGGTAAATGCATCAGCCAACTGAACATGAATAGGTACATATCTTGTAGTAATGATTCCCTTAACAACTTTGTCACAGAAAAATGATAGTCAACCTTATTGTGCTTTATACGTTCATGAAAAGCTGGGTTAACTGCAATATACAAAGTAGTCTAACTATCCCAATAAAGCTTTATAGGTCGAGGATGTGCAATACTAAAGGATAATAATAATGTCTTTAACCATTTTAGCTCATAGGTAGTTGTGGAAACAAATTGATACTTTATGAAGCCCCCCCCCCTAAAGAATAAGATATGGTAAGTTGTTTCTTAGTCATTTAAGAAATGTGAGAATTACCAAGTAGAGTACACTATCCAGTAAGAGATCATCAAGTCAAAGGGTAACCTGCACAATCTGAATCACACTAGGCATACAGTTGCATATCACAGTCAGCTCGTAATAAAATTCCTTGATCCGGATTACCTTTCAAATAGCGCACCACACTAATCGCCATATCCTAGTGCAAGCCACTGCATAAATTGTGCAAGCATATGCATACTGTAAGAAAGTGTAGGTCTCTTAATAGAAAAATAAATTAATTAACCAACCAATCTATGATAACACTTTGGATCTGAAAGAGATTTTCTATTAGCCAAAGGAAGATGATGGTTTTGATATAAAGAAAAATCAACAGGTTTTGCTCCTAATAAACCCAATTCTAAAATAATATTCAATATTTCCATTGGCACAAAAAGTTTCAGTGTGATTTTGAGCCACTCAATCACCAAAAAATATTTCAAAAACCTAAGATCTTTCATATAAAAACATTTACTCAGATAGGCTTTGAAAGTCTGAATTATAGTATCATCATTTCCTGAAATAATATGACATAGACCAACGCCTTGAATTGCAAATTGTCACGTTGTAATGTAAAAAGAGAGTAGTCTGAATATGATTGATGAAAACCATACCATTTCAAAGCACCACTCAACTAAGCAAACCATCATTTGGGAGCTTGTTTCAACCTACACAATGATTTTTGGAGCCGACAAACTTTGCCAGCTATCTTAGAACAAAATTCGGGTGGTAACTTCATGTAGACTTCTCCCTTAAGATCACCATGTAAAATGCATTGTGGATGTCCATTTGATGAAGTTCCCAATTTTGAGTTGTTGTAACTACAAGGAAAGTGTGAATAGTCATCATTTTGGCTATGGGTGCAAAAGTTTCATTACAATCCAACTTTTCCCAAAACCACAAGCCTTGCTTTAAATCTCTCAATTGATCCATTAGAATTATACTTAATGTTATACACCCATTTACAACTGATAGCCTTTTTCTCTTGAGGAAGTGTTTCTAAGGTCTAGGTGCCATTATTTTCCAGCTCTTGTATTACTTGTTGCATTGCATTCCTCCACCTCTCATCTTTTATAGCCTTAGGAAAGGTTTGAGGTTCAATTCCTATAGTACTAGTTGCAAAAAAAATTTGATGGCTTATAGAAAAATTATTACAATTCACATAATGTAATGTAGGATAGGGTGTACTTGAGGAGCGCAATTAAACAGATGTAATCGTAGAGAGGCTCAATTTACAAATAGTGTTTGTCACAAAATCTTGCAAACAAGTGGATGGCATTTTATTTCGATGCCCACTGCCTAAAGGCCCCTTATTCTTGATAGCTCTTATGCCCCTTACTTCATTATTCTCACAACTTCTAATATCCACGACTTCTTCAGTATCATTATTCTCACATCCCACATTACTATTCAACACTTCATCATGTACAATATCTCGATTAACCTATTTAGATTGATCATTCTCCTGAGACACATGATTTTGTCTCATAATAGCCACATCATCATCCTCATCCACACCACGCCAATCCTCAATATTACTAAGTCTGTCATTATCTTTTTTCAAGTAAGGACACTTACGCTTACAAAACTCTACATCCTTTGAAACGAAGAATACACCCAACTCTAGGTCATATACTCTCCAACCTTTTTTGCCATAAAGATAGCCCATAAAAAAGCATCTTCGACTATGACTAATAAATTTGTCTACTTTGTGATCTTGATTATGCATATAACACAAGCATCAAAACACACACAAATATCTAAGTGAAGGTGGTTTGTCATGCAAAATTTCATATGGTGTTTTACTATTCAAGATAAATGAGGGTGTTCAATTAATCAAATCTCCAACAACCAAAACACATTCCCCCTAGAATTATAAAGGAAGGTTGGCTTAAAAGCGCAATGCCTGAGCTACATTAAGTGTGTGTCTATATTTGAGCTCAACCTGCCCATTTTATTGCAGAGCTATTTTACAAGATGTTTCATGTACAATGCCATGTTTATGAAAATAATTACACATGCATCTAAACTCTATATCTTGATGGAAATGATTTATAAGAAGCTGTTGAAGAAGAGTATGAAATTCCTACTTTTCCAAATAATTTAAGTGTTACTTAAATAAAGCTTCAAACAAAGAGAAGACAAAGGAAATTGAAGCAAATATGTTCCAAACATCTCATCCATAATTTTCACCAGAATCATGATGTTGAAGACAACAAATAAAATATATAATATCTTAAAGAAAGAATATAGTAGAGATGAAAGAATTAAAGAGATGAGAGTGTGAAATTGATTCAAGAATTTAAGATGCAAAAGATGAAAGAATTAGAAAAAACCAAGGAATACTTTAATAAACTACTCAATATTGTCAATAATGTAAGACTCCTTGGTACTGAATTTTCTAATTCTAGAATTGTGCAAAAAATCTTTCCTAAAAAATTAAGGCTACAATTTCATCTTTGGAGAACTCAAAAGATTTGTCAAGCATATCCTTTACAAAATTACTGAATGCATTACAGGCACAGGAACAAAGGAAACTAATGAGACAAGAAAGAATCATGTAGGATGCTTTTCAAGCCAAATTGCAAAGTTGTAATGGAGGCAAAAACAAGAAAAAGAAGAAGAATAATAACAAACCTGGAGTTTTTTATAAACAATAACCATAACAACATCAACAATTCTCAAGCTTTACTATATTATCCCTATTGCAAAAAAGAAACCATCCACAAACAAAATGTTGGTGGATGCAAGACTCATGTAAAAAGTGTGGTTAGTTAGGAAATATGGAAAGAATAAGCAAGTCTTAATAGTAACACGAAGAAGCCAAGACTATTCAGAATCAACATGAAGAAGAGGAGATGTTTGTGGTGTCATGCTTCCCTACTATTAGCACAACCAAAAGCTGGATTATAGATAGTGGTTATATGGACCATCTGACTTATGATTAGTGGTTATACGAATCGTATGACTTATGATCGAGAGCTCTTTTGAGAGTTGATAAGACAACTGTCTTTAAAGTCAAAATCAGAAATGGAACATACATTGCTGTGAAAAGCAAAGAAACAACAACAATTGAAGGTCACAAAGGTCTGAAATTAATTGTTGATGCTTTATATGTTCCAAAAATTAATCAAAACCTTTTGAGTGTTGCTCAATCATTGGAAAAAGGGTATAAGGTGTTGTTTGAAGATAAAAGTTGCATAAATTAAGATGCAGAAGGTAGAGATGTGTTCAAGGTTCAAATGAAAGACAAAAGCTTTATCTTAGATTTAATGCAAGAAAGACAGGTTGTTGTACATAAAGAAGATAATGACATAATACTTTGGCACAAAAGATTAGGGCATTTCCATTATATAGTTGTACTTTCTATAAAGAAAAATGATATTACGAAAGGCTTGCCTCAATTGGGGAAGGAGCTTCTTACGTGTGTAACTTATCAATATAGGAAGGAAACAAGGCTTCCTTCTCCACAAAGTAGGGCTTGGATGGTTGCTAAAAAGCTATAATTAATACATAGAGACATAGGAGGACCCATGAGATTTATTGAATGGTAGCAAGTATTATATTGTTTTCAATGATTGTCACACATAAGCTTGTCGAATTTATTTTATGAAGCTTAAGTCAGAGGTAGTTGACATCTTTTGGAAGTTTAAAGCTTTTGTAGAAACTCAAAGTGGATTCAAGATATAGGTTATAAAATATGATAATAAGGTTAAATGCACTCTGAAAAATTCAACAAATTCTGTCTGGATGCAAGCATAGAACATCTGTTGATAGTACCTTATACACTACAACAAAACAGTGTTCTAAAGAAAAAACATTACAGTTATAATGATGACAAGATTTTTACTTTATGACAAAGGGCTACCAAAGAAATTCTAGGTTGAGGATATAAACACAACTATTTATCTACTAAACAAGCTCCTAACAAGCTTTGTATTAAAAAACTCCTTTTGAAGCATGATATGGTTACAAAACATTTTTCATTAATCTAAAAACATTTGGTTTCTTGTGTTTCTCCTATGGTCATTAGGTTAAAAGAGATAAATTAGAGAAGAAAACAGAACCTAGAACTTTGTAAGCTATAGCTCTAGCTTAAAAAAGCCTATAGAATCTACTTACCAAAAGGCAATAAGTAATTATCAATAGAGATGTCAAATTATGTAAGTCAGATAGTTGGGCCTAGGAGTATGACAATAAGATTGAGCTTTATAAGGAGAACGATGATGAAGATGATGAACCTGTTAGAGGCACCTAATCACTTTCAGATATCTATCAAAGGTGTAATGTAACTGTAATAGAGCCTGCAAGATATGAGGAAGCTGTAATTGATCAAAAATGGGTAGTTGCAATGAAGGAGGAGCTCCCTGCAAGATATGAGGAAGCCGTAATTGATCAAAAATGGGTAGTTGCAATGAAGGAGGAGCTCAACATGATTAAAAAAACAAACATGGGGATAGACCAAAAAACAGGAAAGCTATAGGAGAGAAGTGGGTTTATAGAACAAAGCTAAATCCTGACAGTTCTATAAACAAGTATAAGGCAAGGCTTATTTTCAAGGAATATGCTTAAATATTTAGGGTATATTTTTTTGAAATTTTTACTCCAGTCACCTGGTTAGCTATCATAAGAATGTTATTGGCCCTTACAATAGAAAACTTATGGTTTATACACCAAATGGATGTCAAGTCGCATTTTTAAATGGGTATCTAGAGGAAGAAATATTTATAGAGCAACCATGAGGTTTTGTTATTCAAAGACAAGAAAAGAAGGTATATTAGTTGAAAAAGGCTCTATATGAATTAAAATAGGTGCCAAGGTCTCAGTACAACATAATTGATGTACACTTAGTGGACTTAGGCTTTGAAAAATGCCTAAATGGGTTTATTTTATATGTCAAAAAGGTTGATGATGGAATACTTATAGTGTCTCTTTATATTGATGACTTACTTGTGATAGGAAGTAAAAAGGAGCTAATTTACAAGTTTAAAGAAGACATTAAAGATGTTTTTCAGACTATATATCTTGGCAAGATGACATTCTTCCTTGGGATGTAGATACAACAAAAGCAAAGTGAAATTTTTGTGTGCCAAAAAAAATATGCAAAAGAGGTCCTTAATAAATTTAATATGGAAGAATGCAAACCAATTGTAAGTCCAATGAACTGAAAAATGAAGAACTATAGAGAAGATTGAACTGAAAAGATTAATGAAAGCTTACGCAGGAGCTTAATAGGTTGTTTGATGTACTTGACTACAGTTGCACTAGATATCATGTATGCAGTGAGCTTGCTATCAAGGTATATGCACTATGCTAATGAAATTCATTTACAACCAACAAAAAAGAAATTCTTAGATATATTAAAAGCACAATTAATTATGGAATAAGGTTCTACTAGGTTGAAAATTTTAGTTTCCATGGTTATTCAGGTAGTGATTGGATTGGATATGTAGATAACCTAAGAAGCACCTCTACTATTTTAGCTTTTGTTCTAGATTTTTTTCTTGATGTAAAAAAAAAAAGAAAACATAGCACAATCCACAACAAAAGCATAATTTATGGAAGTTGCTGCTGCTATAAATCAAGCTCTTTGGATCACAAAGTTTCTAACAGACTTGCATATAGAACAAAAAAAGCACATAGATATTTGTGGATAATCAAGCTGCAATTTCAATAGCCAATCATTTGATGTTTCATAGCAGAACAAAGCACTTCAAAATAAAATTTTATTTTCTAGGAGATTTTCAAAAGAAAGGGGAAGTGCAATTGATTCACTACATAATTGAAAATCAATGTCATTGCCTAAAGTTTGATATGAATTCTTAAGGCAAAAGCTTGGTGTATGCAGCTTCAAAATTGAGTAGGATTGTTGACTATTATGACTTTTCAAGCTGTCAACAAGCATTAGAAAATTTATTTTATTTTGTGTTATTCTTTATGCAATAAATTTCAGTTAAGATTATGAAATTATATAGTAAAATTTTTTACATTTTAGTTTTAAAATTTTCGGTATAAATTGATGTTTTGGTCATTGAATTAAAATTAGATTTCTACAATTTCTAAATATACTCAGCTCATGTTAACCAACCAACAGAACTCTGTTTTTTTGTATGGCAAGTCACATATCGATGCATCCCTAACTCCTCTCAACGAATTCTTCATAAAGATAAAATCTTGAGCTCTTTCCTTTAAAATCTTGCCTAAAAATTGACCAGATTGTGTGAAAAGAGTGATGACTATAGCATTTCTTATGATGAACACAAAACAAGGACTCAAAAGGATGACTGATAAGTCCTTGAAATACCATTCAGGTTGTGTTTGGTAAGGTGGTTTGTAATAGAATGTAAGATTATTCCATCATTTGGGAGGAAGATTTATAATAGAATGAAATAAAATAGGATGAAAGGAAAAAGTTTCATATTACATCATATTCTATCCTAAACAATAAAAATAAATTATCTCCGATTTGGGGAGTTTAGGATAAAATGTAAAATGATAAATATATACTACCTAAAATATCCTTAATATTTTTTTTATAATATTAATTATACTCTCAGTCCTAATAACAACAAGCAAAACAATAAATCTCATTAAGGGTAGAATAGTCATTCATTATTATTATACATACATTATATTTCATTTAATCCATCTTCTAAACAACATTTTACTATATTTTATTATGAACTCTTTTAACCCTCTAAATACCAATTTTCTAATATTACATTTTTTTACATTTCATTATATTATAATCATTTCATTTCATTACATTCCATTTCATTATGTTAAAAATCTTACGTCCAACTAAACATAACTTGAGAGTTTTTTAATGTAGCTAGATTGAAAACCTTGAAACTAAAGCTAAAACAAGGCACATTCCTACCATCCAGATCAAATTTGCTCTCTTTTCTTTATAATAACTTAAAAGACAACAAACATGTAAGGTTTATGGTCTACCGTCAGCATTTAGACCTTACACAGTCAAACATATGCTCCGGAAACTTACAAAGCACTTAATGATGGATTAAAATTAAATTGTAAAAGTGACAGGCAAAGTTTAGATTATCTCCAATTTCTTAGTTTTTTTTTTTTTTCCTCTTTCCGGTTACAACGTCCCTCTCGTAGAAAACCATCATCCTAAATAAAGGACGAAAGAAAACCTATCATGAGTATTCACTGCATGACAATGGATAAGATCAATCACAACTTATGGGATCTACTACCAGAGAGTCATCCGCATCAAGTACATCTAAAAATACTATACAACTCCAAAGAATATAAACCGGAACAATCCTGGAGGAAGAGAAAATGGTTATAAGCTCACGGTTCAAATCCATGCCTCCCATTTGAGAGAACAGAAATGTCTTCCATCAATTGATGTTCGTCAGTCACTTTATGCTGATTCAAAACTCTAGGCTTGTTTTGCTTCAGAATAACAAGAAATCCCCAGAACCATATAAAACAAAGTAAAATCGCAATTTTATTCAATGAAGTATATATAAGATGATCCACAAGGCATGGCCCAGTTGTTCCTGAGATGCGATAAACAGCCATGAAATCAATAACCCCAATAATCATTGCGGATTTCATCATCGAACTTCTTCTTCACCTCAGGATGCTGCTCAAAGTACTCATCAGCAGTCATGGTACTGATCTTTTTCTGTCATTCCAGTAATAAATCCCATGAGAAAATTATCACATAACAGAAAAAAATTTTAAAAAGCCTTTCGTTTTCCTTTTTCTATTTCTATTTCCTTTGAAATTGACCAGAAAAACCAAAAAAAAAAAGAGAGCATATTTTCCTTTTTCTATTTCCTTTCAAATTGACCAGAGAAACCAAAAAAAAGAAAAGAAAAGCATCACAATCACCTTCAGCTCTTGCACTTCTACAATCTCCTTCTCTAATCTCTCTGATTCCTTAAGAGATTGCTCTTCTGCTTGCTTCAGTTCCACCAACTGTAGCAACAGATTAGGCTTCATTAGATGATAAAATAATAAAAGTACTCAACTTCCACCGGACAATAGATATCATTTGTATATAGAACGACAATTCATAACCTGAATTTTAACAAGGTGGAGCTTAACTTACAATTTATTTGAGTAAAAGATATGGACACCTGTGATTTAACTCATTCCTAAGAAACTCCTATGATTTAATATTCTCTCTATATTTTATTAAATGGACAAACATATCCTTTGTATTAGTTTTCCAGTTAAAAACTAGTTGGAACTGACACATGGTATCATTTAAAACATGCCACTTGTCAATTCCATCAAAAAGGTTGACAGAAAACCTAACAAAAGGGATGTATGTGTCCATTCACCAAATTAAGCGGAATTTTTTTAAATATACTATATAAATTTTTTCCAAACACGAGTGAAACAACCAGAGACTCCGTATATTTATCCCAATTAATTTCTTCGGAGAAAAACAGTAAGATTAATGAAAAAGAAATTGCTTCTGTCTGAAAGTTTCAGTAAAGAATGCTGACATCAGATATTTGTGAGGAAGTACTCATAAGCTTAAAGATACTCACCAGAGAATCAAATTTAGGCTTGTATTCAGGAGTTACGGTATCAACATACTTGGGAATTTCAACACCTGAAAGGTAATACATCGTAATGCAAAGTTAATTTCAGGTCAAAAGGAACCCAATGATGTAATGTTTGGTAAGATGCAACGTGATTGGATGAAATTTAAATTGCAACGGAACATGGGGCGTAATGTAATAGGCATTCATAGAGTCATCTGCTTTATGGTGAGCTGCCAAATCCAACAAAACTCTGTACACCATCAAAAATTTTATAAACAACCTGATGAAGGAACGGATAGTCTGATTTAATATTTGATTAAATTACATATCCAATTGCAAATACTATGTTGACTTCAAATTGCAAGGGGATTATTGCATAAGAGTTACTAAGGGAGCATATATACAACTAATGGTTAGTTCCATTCCTATGCAGATAGAAAATCTTGCAGAATGGTAATGGAGATATCAATGCCTACTCAACTATGTGATGTGACCTTCATATCAGCAGCTTCGACTACAAACTTAGAAACAATGACAGGAGGTTTACAATGCACTCTCCACAAAAGTTAAAAGTCAACTCTGCAAATTATGCCGAGTGCCCACAAACCATCAACTCTTAGGTTATAGTGGTCTTCATCTAACAATTTTCATATTTGAATTAATCAAGAAAACTATTTATCCAATTAAATAAGAATGTGCCCAAAGAACACAGCATTTCTTGATATGCAGAAGATCAGACAGCACATTTGCTCCACCAACCAACTTAGTTTGTAGGTAACAAGGTCCTTCACACTCTTGGCAGTTCCAACTTGTTCCACTTTGACATGGATTTACCCTAGAAGACAGGGACCTAATATGCACAAAGCATCCCTAACATGTGATAGACCAAGTAGTTACCTTGCTGCAGTTATAATTTGCAAATGGACCAATATTATGGAATCAAATTTGGTTATCACCACTCAAGAGATACTGAGCAGAATCAAAAGGAAATAAATATTAGCTAGATATCATAACACTATTATGAATTATGAATCTTGGTACATTATGCCTCTTGCTCCGCCATTCCTAAATATTTATTTGTCAGCTAAGCCTAAGTACTCACCACATCAGTTTGGAACAGAAAACCGCTAAAAGCAATAGAAGGATTTCAGAAGCGTCAAATAAATGGAAGAAAAACCAAAAGTACCCCATCCTCTACTGTCAAGGAAAAGGTAGACCTAACCATCACATAAAGGAGCCTACTACTGGATCTCTTTTAACCACATGGTAAACATCGTGTCTAAGAAACGGATGAAGGTATCAAAATGAGGGACAGAGGAAACTTTATCAAAAAATGCTTATGAAGGATTAGTGAGGAGACAGACATACTGTCATATGCTTCCTTGTACATATCCACCAATTTAGAACCAATTCCTTTTCTGTAATACTCCCAATCTATGGGCTCAGGTTCCTGCATAATTAAAACCAAAACCATTTGGAGTTTATTATTAAAAAAGACTTCAAGTCAATCAGCATTTTTTGCTTAAGAACTTTCCAGGATATAAGAAGAAACAAAACCAGTGAAGGTTAATGGAACAGACACCAATACTCAAACATTGGACAAGAAGACGGCATGCACAGAAGGGAATAACAACGTGTCACAATTAATATTGGATTAGGGTTTCGTAACAAGTAACAATACAATCACAACACAACCCAAAGGAGTTGCTGCTTATATAGCTTAAAGGATGCAATTACAGGCTTACACAATCACAAGACAACCCAAAAGAGTTTCTGCTTATATAGCTTAAAGGATGCAATTACAGGCTTACACCCCATGTCCACCCCCTAAAATCTTTAACTGTTACTACTTTCTGCGAATAAGGAAAGTAAGAACCAAATGCAAATACAGAAGCAAACATCAATCATAAAATTCATCAAATCAACATTAAAAAGGTGATACTTACAAGTCCAACCAGTGACAAAAAGTGATAACTCCAATGCAATTTAGAATCATTTTCAGACGAAATCAACTTAAACAAAAATCCAGCTCACAACAACAGATTAACTACATATTACGCTCGTGCTCTACTTGATTTCTGTCACCCATAAAAAACCTTTCATTATCCCCAATCTCCAACAAAGGGAACTGTAAGCCAAACTACAAATAACTCTCTTTGGTCCCATTACTTCACAGCATAAACGAATGAAAAACATATCACTTGAAGAAGCCACAGTACTGTCACTCCATAAAATTTTAGAAATAATCTCTAGAAAAGCAAGCAAAAAAATACAAGTTCGTCGTAACAAAGAATCTATGGAAATGTACAATCATTTATCAACAAAGAATCAAAACGGATAATCCGCAGGATCAGATCTAGAAATGGGGAGCGAAAAACAAAATCAACCAAAACCGTCAATCGAAAAATAAAGCCCTGGATATACCTGACTGAACTTGGTTTGGAGTTGGGAGTTGACTTCGTCGAAGGTGCGACGGAGAGTGGCGAACTCCTTGCGAGCCTCATCGGAGACGAGAAGTTTCGCCATGCCTTCCCAGTCAATGCTCTTGGACGCCTTGAATGCCACATCTGTCACTTTCTTCCCAGCTCCGCTCATCGTTTACCTCCGAAATCTCACGCCGCCCCTATCACTAATTACGTCCGGACACCACTCTCTTTTTGTTTCTGAACTGTTAAAGAGCTATCTCCACACAGCACTTTGGCTGCTTCCACGCACACAAATCGCTAACCTCACTTCTTTATGTCCCTTGGCCAAGTAGCCAATAATCCCCATATCGTGAGGGGAGTGGATGAAGTAAAAACGGAAAGGAAAGATGCTTACTATTCTACATGGGCCACATAACACCAGGCCTTTATGACCGAAAAGATTTGTGCTGTTTTATGGGCCCCATCATTTATAAGGGCAAAGATGTATGATCAGTCTTAAGGTAAAAATCCTTTTAATTTTTAAAATTCTTGAAAAGTATTTATGATTTTTAAATTTTTATATTGGTGACATTTAATTAATTTATTTATCTTAAATTTTTATTAAAAATTACTAAGAAATACATGTGATATGAATATTATATATAAACTGATTAAACGTCACTAATATAGTACTCTTAAATTGAACTTGAACCAAATATTTAAATTTAATAATTGAATTAGTTTGAGTTTAATAATTGAATCAAATCGTCATATAAATATTATTGGATTGGTTAATACGTAATGCTGATATTATATGTATTTTGATGATTATTTTTAACCAAAGTATTAAAAAATTCAAAAAAATTAAAAGCTATAAAGAACTTTTTCAAAAGTTTAATAAATTAAAAGGTTTTCTAAAATTTCTTAAATCACAAAATAATAAATATTTTTTATTTCTTATTTCTTATGATTATTTTATTCACTTGCTATAAACTTTTTATATCATTTTATTTTACTGAAAAGTTGAGTTCCAAATTTACATTTACTATCATTTCATTTTAGTGAAAAGCTGAGTTCCAAATAAACTTGACCCAAGTTTAATAAATTGAGCATCAATCAATTCAACTTCAGACCGAACGTAAGCTTAGGAATTGAAGAATTGAAACAAAAGCCCAACCCGATGGCCCGAAATGACCTACACCCGATTACAAAACAACATTATTTTTTAAAAATTTTAAAATGAATCAAATTCGATTTCAAGACGCGCGACTCAAAACACAACGATTGAGACTCAAGGCCACCTCTTAGGGAGTCACCAACAACAGCTTCAAATCAAGTATGATTGGTTTTTCGCTCTTATGAAATCTTATCTTAGATGACATAAAGCGAAGAAGTTATAACTTTTATGCATTATGACTGATTGAATAGCCAATCATGTGTCATTTTAATTTAAGTTGGATGATAAAAGCAAATGCTTTGCCTAAACTTCCTAAATGCATTTATAACATAAAACTGCATTTAGGCTATAAAATTAAGGCTATACTTAATAAGGCTAACATGTAAAGCTAAAATTTACATATTAATCAGTTTTTTCATCTATGCTCACTCGATTCTCTTCATTAAGCATTGGCTTATTCTACCAGTGGTTTTCTGACCTTAGTGCTTCCCATTTTCGGCTTAGTTCTTCAGAAGGCAGAAAAAAAAAAAAAACTTCCACAAACATTCATGGATGATACCTAAACATTTTATATAGTTTAATCTTTTGCAATTTACAAATGAAGTATAGCCAAATAAAAGGAATAAAAGGAGGGGAGGTAACAAAGGGATAAACAATAACTGTTTATATCTAATATTAATACTCATCTGAATCGGATTCATAATACTCGTCATCTCCATCTTCATCAGAGTCTCCATCATCATCATGATCATACAATATATGATCCTCATCCCAAAGTGGACAGGAGCATGTTGATTTTTTATTCTTCCACTGAGCACCGCAGGTGTAGCAAAATTCATAACCGCATCTACAAAACAATCACGATAATCAGACTAACTACAATGTGTGAGCATTGAAGTCTTAATATAGCCTCTTCCCTCGCTAAAGAATCCTCTGCTAGATCGAACTTTGTTGAGATGCAACATGAAATAACTTTTGGCTTCACCGTGTTCATATACCAGACAACCATATAGATGGGGGAAGAAAGAATGAGTCGAGGACAAAGATTAAAGCCTGAGGAAGATCTTACTTCTTCCACAGCTGTACTCATAAAAACCAATTCCCTCTCATGTTTGCACGTTCCATAAAATGGTTTTAATGGAATGATATGTATAAGAGAGCAATTAAAAAGAACTAAGTGCGGAATGGCATAACTGCACAAAGGAGGTTTCACTTTATTTTCTTTCTCAGCTTCTACTATTCACTATTGAATACTGGACTAAGCACAATTTACAAAAACTTACATTTTCCCACCAAGTAATATCTATTTGTCGGCAGAGGTCGTATTTGCATATTCAAAGGAACATCAATTGAAAAGGACACGTTAGTATAGTACCTGCAAGTCATGTGATAACAACCTTCAGCAAGCTCGATCATATGGTTACACTTCACACACTGCCGCCAAAGATTCCTTGTCGCAAGAGACTTTAGTTTCATATCTTCTGGAGGATTGGGATTCAACCTTTTGTAGATATCACACGTCATGTTATTATGCCAGGGGACCTTGCAATTAATGCAGAAAAGACGAGAACATTCCGTGCAGCGCCCAGCAACTGCAATACCTTCAAATGCAAAAATCTCTTTTTTTGACATCAATGCTGAGCACTTGGGATAAGGACAATATACTCTTTCAGTAACAGGAATAGATGCTTCCTTTATTCGTTGTCTCATGACCTTAATTAACTTGGATGTCAAAAATTTCCCGCAGCTGTCAACATTAAGCTCAGACTTGCAGTCTACATGAGGGCATTTTGGCACCATACCATGAAGCAACTTAACCTCCACATGCTGTTTCATACAAGAGAAGCAGTACCGGTGCTGGCATCCATCAACAGAAAAGATATGCTCAGCATCGGCATCTTCTAAACAGATAACACAAGTCTCATTAGGAGCCTTGCGTCGGCCAGACTCCGTAGACATGGTGACTTGCGATAGTATTGCTTCCCTCGCAAGTTTAAATGTAAAAGTCATAACATTACGTGCCACAAGAGTAGTTTTGCAATGCAGAAATTTCTTTTGCAGTAAGGACACCTGATTAACTAGCATAGCAATCTTCCTCTGCTTCGGAGGCCACCTACCAATGATCTGCATAACAGGATACGATTGCAACATTACACTAATTTATATTGTAACATGATAACATTTGTTACTAGTAGTGCAAGGCTAATTTTTTGGTCCATTAACAACCAAGAATGTTCAATCTATGTTCAAATTTCAAACTAGATTACTTAATTTAGTTCGATCCTATGACGGGAGGGGGAAAAAAAAGAAAAAAAGCACTCACGAATTGGAAAAGTGGAAAGCAATCACAGTGAATCACGATCCTCTTGAGCTCCAAAGCGAGCGCCGCATCAAGGCCTTCAATCAAAGCCTTGCACTCGGCGGTAGTCTTGTTCATTCCATAACTATTCAAAGGCTTCCGTAACTCAAATACCAAGTTATTTTGCGGGTCGCAAATTGCCACTCCAATTCCCCCCAAAACCGTCTTTTCCCCAATAACCGTCTCTTCACCGAGCAAACCCTTGGAATACAGTCTAAATACGTTGTCGTCGCTTGTGGACGATCCCTCTCCGAAGGGCTGCTCAAAATTGTCGCCCCACTCACGCCATTCATGCTCCGGAATTCTGAGAATCTCACGCGCCACTCTCTGGTCGTGGACGCAACGTTGGAGATCTTCCTTCACTCGCCGCATTTCGAGCTCAAATTGCTTGCGGTCATCAATCTCTTGTTCGAGTTTCTTCAGTTCTGAGAACTGGAGGGCGGGAAAAGAAAAAGCATCGGTTGAAGGAGACGATTGTGGCTGTGGCTGTGGCGGTGGCGATGGCGGTGAGAAGGAGGTTGACGGAGTGAGAGCGAGGGAGGCATCGAGGGCTTCTTGTAGTTGGAGTTCGAAAGCGTAGTGCATGTCGGATTCTACGTTTTGCGCCGCCACTAACTCTTGGCGTTGTTCGGAGAGGAGGGAGATGAGGTCTTCGTCGTCGCCGTCGCGCATGGAAGTGGTTGTACGACCTCTCGGCGCCGCCATGAGGGATCAAACAGCTCTAAGAAACAAATTAAACTTTTGGGTTTTTTATCGGGGCTGGGTGCTGGGTAGTACTTCAAAAGGTTAACGGGTAAAGAATAAAAATTGAGCAGATGATTGTTATATAAAGGCGATAGTTTGATATCACGAAGAATCATTATTCTCTGCTTTTGAAAATCATTACATTAATTAACGACTCTTTTAAAAAAAATATTTTTAATATTAATTAATTATATTTTAATATTAATTAATTATATTTTAATATAATATTTTAATATAATTAAAATACAATTCAGTAATTAATTAATTAATTAAAATATTATTAATTAATTAGTTATTTATTTATTTATTTTAATTAATTAATTAATTACAATTAATAAATTTTTATTTCTCAATTTTACAAATTAATCAATATAAATAATAATAGTAATTATTTCTTCCTCTTAACCAACCATCATAATTATAATGATAAAATTCATTCTCATTCTTATTACCATTTTCTTATATGATCCAACTGCCTCTTTAATTTATTTTTAAAATAATATTTATATAAAAGAATTAGGAAAATAATTCTCTCATGAAATAGATTTGTGAATAACAATTATTTAAAAGATTATAAACAACTAAAAAGATCATGTAATTCAAGTTTCAAATTGGCTTATCTTATCTCACATAAATTTGAGGCGGTTTAGTTCTATTTATGTTTTTCTGTTATAATTTTTAGTTTTCATTTGCAGTTTTTTTGTTTTCCTTTGAAATAAAACAAAAATCTGTTTAATTGTTAATGTTAATGTAGTTATACTTTTATCACTGATAATAATTATATATTATATAAAACTTAAAGATAATTTATTTTTAACTAAATAAATTTATTTAATCTCTTATATAATATTTATTAACAAATTTTAATAAAATTATGTTATTTTAACAAAATAAATAATTTAAAAATTAAAATTTTATTTAAAAATTAAAATTTATTTGAAATATATTTTAATTGTTAAATCAAATTTTATTTGAAGATTTATATATTTTAAATTTAATTATATTTTTTAAAATTTAATTACATATAATTTAATTATAAAATTAAATAAAATTAGTTATTCATAAATTTTATTGATAATTAATTTTAATTTATTAAATATATATTTTTGAATTAAATTATTTATAATTTTATTATAATTAAATAATATATATTTAAATAATAATAAATCATATTATAAAAAACAAAAAGAAGGAGCAAAAACTACTTTTTATAATTTTCATAAATTTTAAAAACAGGAAGAAACTAAAACTAAAATAAAAATAAACACTCCCGTAATTTCCATTTTCTCATATTATAAATTGAAATGCATTTTAATAGACTTGTATGAATTCATACAGTTCATTTGACTCAATGAAACGAGTTAAAAAAAATAAAAAGGTTTTAAGTTTAAGAATTAGCCTATGAACTGATCTTATATTTAAAAATTAAGTCTCACTCTTATCACTGTTTCACGAGAAATCGCTCTCCTCTCATTCTCATGTCTCACTCGTCATTAAATGATTTAAATATTTTTATTCAAATTTCACATAACTGCATCTGTTAAGGCATACATGAATGTCAATATGTCACAATAAATTGGAGGTTCAATTTTACAATTTTATAATAGACCTTTTTTTTTTGAAGGAATAGAACCATTTCATTAATCAAATGAAGAATTGGATGATAACATCCGGAACAACCTCCTAAGAAACAAAAGGGAAGAATCTAATAAATGCTCTAGCCAGTTGATGAGCAACTTTATTCAAGTTTATTCGAATCCATCGAACTTGTATATCCGGTCTATACTCAAAAATAAGTAAACAATCTTTAACAATCAATCCTAGCTTAGAAATATCAAGAGAATGAGAGGACAAAGCAAGAAATAAATGTTGGCAATCTATTAAAAAAAATCCTTCATCATGAAAGTGAGACTTTGCATGTAATAACGCCTCACGTAAGGCAATTGCCTCCCCCACTGCAACACTTTTAACACCTTCTTGGTACCCAGATATAGCTTTGATAAATCCACCTTCAGGATCTTCAAAGACCACCGGAAAACCTGTGACATCTCCCTGTTGGAATGTTGCGGCATCAACAAATGCTTACCAATAAGAATTGTCTAGATTAATGATGTCATTTTCAGCACCTTGTTGTTCGCCAATCTGGTGCACAGACGCATCAGCAAGCTTCAATACATTCCATTCCCGCCAGTTTTGCAAATAGGTAGTTGCCGCTTGAACCAATTGCTGTACTGTCGTTATTTTTTAGGACCAACTCAAGTCGTTTCTGCTCCGTCATATGTACCAACAAATCATAACAAAATAGGCAGCTTTCTCCTTGCCTAAGGATAAACAAGCCTGCAAAAATATATCAACAAAAGAAGAGTTCAAAGGTGGCACAACCAAACCAACAACTCTCCAAACTTCCATTGCATAAGGACAATATAGGAATAAATGATCCACAGTTTCTTGCATAAGGCAAAATAAGCAATTCTCGTCAACTCCAACATTCTGACTTCGTAGATTCATCATCATTGGTATCACATTTTTGGCCGTTCTCCACATGAAATCACGAACCTTAAGAGGAACTTCAAGCTTCCATATTTTGCACCATACTTCTCCATTTGGCTTCAAGTTATTAACCATGGATGAACCCCTGCTAACATGATAGCCATATTTAACTGTATAATTATCCCTATTTTCAAAATGCCATAGCATTGAATCTTCCACACTATGGACACTAAGCGGTATAGTGAGAATAGCATGAACATCATTAGATGAAAAGTATTCCATAAGTAATCCAATATTCCACCTTTTACCACCATTTTCAAGGAATTCACAAACCCTCCAAGATCTATTCACAAACATATGCCCATCTTCCGCAACAAAACTGCCTTGCTTAGGAATCCATAGATCTAAACTCGTAAGAATACTCCTACCATTGCCTACTCTCTATCGAGACCCCAAACGCAACAAATCAATCGACGCATGGATACTAGACCAAATAAAGCTCGGTTTATTACCTTTACGTGCTTTTAGAAAATCCCCTAAAGGGAAATATTTAGCTTTAAACATCCTGTAAAACAAAGTATCTTGTTGAGTTAGGAGGCGCCACCCTTGTTTACCCAACATAGCCAAATTGAAATGCCGCAAGTCTCGAAAACCCATCCCACCTTCACACTTCGGAACACTCATAAGATCCTAAACAACCCAATTGATACCCTTAGTGACTTCTTTTTTACCGTTCCACCAGAATCGATTCATAATAAGCTACAGTTCTTGACATAGAGAAAGCGGTAATAGAAACACAGACATGCAATAGGAAGGAATGGCCTGCGCTACAGATTTTAGAAGGACCTCCCTACCCGCCCTAGATAAGAATCGGTTATTCCATGAATTAATGCTTTTCCATAGCTTATCTTTAATGTAACTGAAAATCTGCTTTTTATTACGACCGATAAGCGATGGGAGCCCTAAATACTTGCCACCCTTTATTGGACTATGGACTCCAAAAATACTTGAAATGGCAGCTCTTATATCATCCTTCACACATGGGCTAAAAATAATCCCTGATTTCTGTAAGTTCACAGATTGCCCAGAAGCTTTTTCATAATCAGAAAGAACATTGCTAACCACCGTAGCTTCATTAGAATTAGCCTCAAAAAAGAAAATAGAGTCATCCACGAATAGTAAGTGAGATACTCTTGGACACCCTCTGCCAACCCGACAACCATATAACATGCCTTTAGATTCCACCTCCCCAAATAAAGCAGTAAGGCCTTCGGCACATATAAGAAACAGGTAAGGAGAGATAGGATCCCCTTGACGAAGACCTCGACTCGATGTAATAAGCCCAACAAGATTACCATTAAGATTCATCATATAGCTCACTTCAGAAAAGCACATATTCATCCAATTAACCCATATAGGAGGAAAACCCAAAGCCGCAAGCATAGCCTTCACGTAATCCCAATTAACCTCATCATCAGCCTTGCTGATATCATTTTTTAGTGCACAATAACCTAATGCCCCATATCTCCTATTCTTCAAGCTATGCAAAGTCTCAAATGCCACACATACATTATCTGTAATTAACCGATTAGGCACAATTGAATTTAAAATTAAGCTCATTTCATAGATCAAGTGAAATATGGATTTTTACAAATTTTTTAGTTGAACTTTATTTAATTTCAATTTGCTCAAACCATGTATAAATGATAATCAAAAGAAGGGAAGACATTGATAATTGAAATATAATACAGGGATAAGAACTATTTAATTGTCAAAATTTTTTCAATTTTTATTTGAATTTTAAATTCAATAGTAAATATATATTTTAAAAAATAATTCTTTCAAGATGTTAATTTTTGTTAAATTAAAAGCTTGATACTTGCACCATACTATGCAAATTAAGAGACTGTTTGGTTTTATTTTTATTTTTTGTAATTTTTATTTTTATTTCTCATTTTTTGGTTCAAAACACAAAGGCTTGTTTGTTTGAGATTTATAATGAAAAATAAAAATAAAAATTCATTTTGTTGGAAAAATAAAAAATTCTTTTTGTTGAAATTTACGGTAAATGTTGAAAATAATAACCTATTTGGTTTCATCATCTTATTTTCTATTTTATTTTTATTATCCTATTAGTTTTTAATATTAAAATTTATTCTAATTCATTTTTAATATATCAATTTATATTCTTAAATGAATCGATTCTCATTATCATTTGAAATAAAAAGGTATGAATATTTAATATAGTTTTAAAATTTTATATAACAATTGTATATAATAAGAGTCTATAAATTATAAAATTACAATAATTCATTCTAAATAAATGATAAAATATTTTCATCATGCTACAATGCTATAAAATATAATAGCAGTATCATTTATAAAAAGAAACATGTATCAATTGAAAATTTCATTAATATAATTATTTTATATTTATCTAACAATTTCATTTCCCTTTGGAGACATACTTTGAAATTATACTTAAGTAATATTATATTTCACTTGAGAACTTCTATTTACATTTGCACTTTTCATAATTGTCTCTTCATTTTTAGCATAATTGTCAAATAATTCATTCATCTGTTCATATATTATAATAAAATTATGTATATCCCAATAAATAATAATGATGTATTTTTATTTCTTTATATTATATCTCGTCATGTTTAAAAGCATAAGATATCTTGCTTTTAAAATGTCAAAACATCTTCCAATAACATTTTTAATGAAGAATGTATGTAATTAAATAACTCTGGTAGACTTTGAGGTCTTTCTTCCTATATAATATCACAAATGATATTTCTCACCACTATATAGTGAAAGAAATTTAGGTATATTATTATAGTCTAAGCTAAGCAAATAGAACTTACCTAAATTTATAAGGAACATAATATTAATAAAAAATATTAAAATTAATTGTAATTGCTATATTTATTTAAAATAATGTGTTGAGCTAAAGGAGGTCTCAATTGATGTTTTGATGATAACAAAATATAGTTACTACTAATGTGTTTATTGTTTTAATGAAAAATAATATTATAATAACATGAAGCTATAGACTCAAGAAAATGGTACATGGAATTGATAAAAACAAGTTGAAGTTTGCACTTGATGAAATGAATATCAAAATTAAAAATAAAAGAAAATTAAAGCTCATCAAGGCCATTTCATTTTTTGTATTATTATTATTTATTTATGAGCTCACTTCGTCTGATGATCTAAAAAGCTCACCATGATAATCTTTTCATCTTATTTCATTGCAAGAGTCTTTACATTCATCAAGGCAATTAAGCTTTTGATTTTAATATTAACAACCTTAGATCTTTCAATAATATTTAGGAAACATTTTGGGAATTGTTCTAATCATATTTGGATTAAACAAATTAATTTGCGCATTTGAAAATGTGAAAATAATGTTTCTGGATGATTAGTCGACCTATATAAGTTAGTGGTCGACCAATATAGTTTAAAGTTGTTAAAATTGATATACCGTAAGTTTGTAGCAACATTGCTTTATGTATTGGTCAACCAATGTGTCATATTGGTCAACCAATATGTGTACTGGTTGACTAATGTTTAATGACTAATGAATATGGTGTGATAAATGCATACTAGTCAACCAATGTGCTATATTGGTTGACCAGTACATCGAATACAACTATTGTAATGACTATTTTTGGGTCCTAAAACAATATAAATAGGTGTTTCTCATTAGTTTTAGGTGTCGTATACACACATTTCAAAGATTTTTTCAATCATTTGGGCATCACTATGTCATATTTGTATGAGTGAATCATTGTGAATAAATGAGATCTTTGTTAGTTGTAATATTTTGTTAAGATGTTGAATATTGTACATGGTGAGTATTGAGAGTGGAAATAGGCAATGGTTGTTTGCCGAACCATTATAAATCTATTTATATTCTCTCTTCCTTATCCTCTTTAAATTATTATTCAATTAGCTATTTGATTTATGTTAAGTAATTGCCTCATTCTTATTTATATTGATTGTTGTTAATTGAGTACTTTGGTCAAAAATACTAAGAAAAATTGTTAAAATTTTATAAACATCCAATTCACCCCCCTCACGGGGACTAACAAGTAGTATCAAAACGGGTCTATTTACTAATATTTCTAACAAAATCTTATAGCAAAAATCATAATGGCATATTTAGGAGCATCGTTATCATCATTCAACTAATAGGGACAAAGCATTAATAGGCCACCTTTCTTTGATGGAAACGATTATCTTTAGCAAAAACTAGGATGAGATTCTTGCTAATGGCCAAAAGTGTAAACCTTTGGCAAATAATGTCCAATGGTCCTTTTATCCTTACTAAAATTAAAGATAACAAAAGGTACCCAAATTAAAGGGAAAATGAGAACCTCAATATCAAAGATTAGTTTCCTTGAATAGTAGCGCTATGTACATCCTATGTTATGGATTAGGAAGAAATTAATTCACTAGGGTCTCTATGTGTGAAGCAGCTCATGAAATTTGACATAGTTTAGAAGTTACACATTAGTGAACCAATCAAGTGAAAGAGAGGAAAGTAAGCATGCTAATGCATCAATAAGAATTGTTTTAAATGAAGCATGATGCAAAACATGTCTGCCATGTATACTAGATTTTTTGATATTTCTAATGATCTCAAAGGTGTTGGAAAGACCTATACTAATGTTCAAATGTTAAGAAAATTACTTAGATCCCTTCCAAACAAGTAGGAAGCTAAATTTACATCCCTACAAGAAGCTAATGATCTAATAATGCTACTACTAGAGGAACTTATTAATTCTCTCATTAAATATGAGACGTGGATCCAAGAGACAGAAGAAGAAACGACGCTCTAAAAAAGGAATTTAACATTCAAAGCCTCAAAGAAAAAATCAAGTCAAGAGAAAGAAATATATTGACTAGCAAAAGCAATAAAGAAGATATTGTTTTAATTATTAGAAAATTAAAGAAGTTCTTGAAGAAGAACGTCTATAAAAAAGACTTCAAGGAACTTAAAATAATTTAAAACATAAATCTTCTAACATTACTTACTTTCAATGTAGAAAACACGACCATATAAAGTCACAGTGTCCTCAACTCAAAGATATTAGAAGTGTAAAAGAAACTATAAGAAGGAGAAGAAGGACAAGAAGAAAGTTCTTAAAGAATCAACTTGTTATGACATAAGTGAATCCAAAAGTGAGCATTTAGAAGAAGAGATAGCCCACATGTGCTTTATTGATATAGATGATGATGAGGTAACATCTAACCCAAACTTGTGTGATAGTTTTATTAATTTGAATTATAATGAAGTAAATGAAAGTTTAGAAATCATACGTAAGAAAAAGGAAGAAATTGTCATTCAAACTCAAGAAAGTTCAAAAAGAGTTAGGTGCATGCATAGGTGAGAATGAAAAGATTAAAAGTGAATTGCATAACATTAAAGCATCTAAAAATGTGTTTATTGATTATAATCATGACTTTGATGCTTTAAGGCGTGAGAATGAAACATTGAAAAAAGAGGTAAATTATGTTAAAGACTCTATATCCATTGTTATCAAGGGTGTGAAGAACTAAAAAATTTCAAAAGAATTGCAATTATAGGTATGGAATAATATATAACTATGGAAGTGAAGGCAAGTCTAAAATAACATTTGTCAAGGGAAAATTTTGTATAGTGAAGAACTATTGCCTATTATGACAAATGAGCATAAAGCATCTACATATAACCATGCCCATACACCTAACACATCCATTAGGGCTCAACCTAAGAGCAAATATCATGCTTTTATATATGGCTTATAACCTAGACATAGATTTCAATACTATCAAGGCCCTTTTTGGCCTAAAAGAAGCACACATCAAGCCTTTATTTATAGTAGGTATCATACATAGAACAATATTAGGACTTCACACTATCTTAGTAGAACATTTAGTACATTTAATGTTTAAAGAAAACTTTTGTATTATGTATACACACGTAGAATTCCAAACAATGCATTTGTGCGTCATCATTATTTATATAACATGATATGCCATTTTTGTGGTAAGTTTAGACATATTGATAGCTTTTATTATCTTAAATAAAGAATGTCAAGTAAACCCTTTAAAGTGTGGGTTGAAAAGAAGAAGGAATCTAATAACCAAGGAATAAAGCTTACTTGGATTCCTAGAACACATTGATTACCTTAGCTTATATGGTTAAGCAAATGGTATGTAGTATAGATAGTAGTAATTGATGTTGGACCCCATTTCCGAAGCCCAACATTCCATAATACCATAAGACGGAGCGTGCGTATTATCTTATGGGGTTATTTCAATGAACCCTCATTAGTCATCATCCCACAAAGGTGATGTGTCCACACCAGTCAATCACCAAAATCACAATTTGACTTCTTAAGAAAAAAATTTAGTTCTAAGTCTCTAGTTTATTTTGAAGTAAGAACCATCTCAATCGGAGCTCTATAGATTAAGATATGCTTAAGAAGCCAAAGTATGCTCATACTCCAGTCATGCTCTCTCAACCAACCCCTCACTATCTTTCCATCAATCTTTTTTAGATTAAACCCAAAAGCTACTAATTTTTATGGAGAGGTATAAAAATGTGTTAGGAACCTATTGGTTCAAGAATCACTTCATTTGGAGGATGAAGGATGAAGTTATGGCCAAAAGAATCACACATGTTTATATCCTCAATCATATTGTACCTATCTTGGGACAATTGGCATAACTTTCTCTCGAGACCTTGGATTAAGGTCATTCTTATAGGGTTTGAAAGAGGACTTCTAAATCTACAAATTTTATGAAGACTACAAAGTGAGATTTTAAAGGGTTAAAAATCCACATTTCCGCAAGTGTACAATACATACATGTCTGCCTAACGGACATACATGAGGCTAGGGGCCATTCTGGACTCGAGAAGGTTCGTTTAAAGGACTTGATGTCTATTAAACGGACATGGGCAAGGTTGGAGGTCTTCACAAACCTGAGAAGGTCCATTTAACGGACCTAAAGTCCGTCTAACGGACATGGGTGATACAAAACTCCCTCCAAAGCCTCTCCAATGGTTTCTACATCCATTCTAACATCACTTTCACTCATAATCTTCTCAAATTCACCTCTTTTAGTGCAATATCACTTCCTAACAATTCAAACACCACATTGATCGTATAAAACTCTCAAATCTCAACTCATTTAATTCATCACACTCAATTACATCTCATTATTTTCTATAGTTGTCCTGAATTACATCCTATGTAGCATTACCAACTTATAATGACCATATCTCTCAATTCCGATATCCAAAAATTTCATACTTTACATCATTAGAAAGCTAAGAGAATAAGCTAAAAATTCCAAGAAGACAACCTTGTCTAATTTAGCCTCTATTAATGCAATTTTTCCCCTGAAGTCAGAATATAATTTCTATCTTTCTTTTCCATAATACATCTCACTTATATGTAACAAAAATTTGTATTCAAAATTTATCATCTCAATTTGATAACTTCTTCAAGTGTACCTAATTCCGACTTAACCTCATCCTTAATTGATTTATATTTCAACTCCACCTCATCCATACACAAATTCACATTTCAATTTAACAATCATCCATACACAAATTTACATTTTATTAACATCATAAAATAAAAGTTTACAAAGCTTTAATGGCATTTTAAGCCACATTACATCATCAATATCAAAATACAAACTACAAAAGATACAAAACCCAATAATTCTCAAAATTCGTCTAAAGCCTTGTTTTTACAAAATCTAACTTAATATACAAAAACATTGCAAACAATAAAATGATGCCTCGACTCTTGGTTACTTGATCTCATTCTCTTTACCTGAAAATGGGACAGAAAGGAGGGTGATCTTGAAAGCTCGTGGGTAACAATTTTATAATTAATAATAAACAAAAACCATTTAAAACCTTTATAATCAAGGCAAATTCTCATTAAATCATAAAACACAAAATTCTCAACTTATCAAACCAATACACAACTCACATAAGTCGTACACCCATCAAACTTGCCAATACATCATAATCAATTAAACACATCAAAATGGTTTGGGTGGTTTCGTAACATAACATACTGACACATTTCCCATACGGTCGTGTGTAGTCATAAATAGAACATACTATCGCAATCCCACTTAATGGTCTTGCATCACCGTGAACTTAGGGGAGTTCGTGAAGGAGCTCCATGCTACTAGCGGGCAGGCGGTTGAAGCCTTTTAGTTAAAGTACACTTGACAGACAGAACAGACCACTACAAACCCATATAACATGTTATTCATGAGTTGAAAACCAATTACCTAAATGGCACATTTCAAAAACTTGTTTTTCATGAGCACGAAATATTTCATATGCATTTCCATCATCATTTCACAATTCATCAACCAAATTCCTATACCAAACATATAGCTATTTCCCAACTCATTCAAAAGCAACAAATACAACAATTATGAAGCAATTTGAAATCATTCTCATATTAGTTCATAATTCATTCACAAAATTCACATACAAAAACATGTGGTACATTCTCAAAGCATTTAAAGAACAATAAATGAACATTTTTAAGGTAGTTAGAAATCATTTAATTCCATTTATTTGAAAGAAACCTTAACGGCTTATTAACTCAATTATAAAAATGTAACTCATCTTGATTTCCTTGCTTAAAACTTTGCTAAAAAAATGCCTCTACTCTTGCTCCTCTTGCCTCTCTAGATTCTCTTTATCAAAGACAAAATTCCCATTCAATAGAGATTCAAATTGGAGAACTCACAAGACATATTCACTAAAATTGCTCCTAGAATTCTTAAACCCATACATTTCTTAAGCTTTATGAATCAAAACCCTTTCAAAAATCCAAAAGATTAAAATCAAACTTACTTTGACTCTTCACCAAATAGTGAGATTGTTAGCTCTAATGGAAGCTCTAATCTTCCTCTTCCTTTTTCCCTTCTTGAACAACTTCAAAATCACTCTTTAAGACTAAGAAAAATCAAAACCTAGCTTATCTTTCTTTCTCTCCTTTCTTTCTCTCCAATGACACTCTCTCCCTCTTCTGTCTTCTAATTTTCGTTTTTTCTTCTTCTAACACAAGCCAACTCACTTTTCCTTTACTCTTTTACCCTTAATGAGTGCAAAATGCCCCCTTTACCCTTCCTTATAAGCTTAGGTTCTTTTCACCTTAAGTGGTCTTCCAAAAATGCCCTTTATGCAATCTTACTACCTTAACACTTTAATTCAATTTAAACTATGTCATATAATCTTACTAACATTAACATAATAATAACTACAAAAACTAAATCCATCAAAACCTCATAATTCATTTAAATCATGCTTAACTAGAGAAAAAAAATCTGGGGGCCAATAATTGAATTAAGCATTATTTTTAGAATTTATATATTTTATCTTAGTGAATCTAGCTTTCTTGCCTCCATGAAATCTTGAAGATATTATTGTAGGATATGGACTACTCCTAAAATTAACCATCAAGACTTCTCAAATTCTTGAACCAAATGAGAAAGATGAGAAGGTTAATATACCACTAATGGATTGAGAATTTAAGAAAAATCTTCACCCAAATCTCTTATAGGTAATGTTCAACATGAGAAAATTATATTTTCATAATTTACAAATATGTAATTACTCTTGTATATATGTCAACTATAATACAAATCCTAGGTGATGATTATTTGGGTTTGAATTATGAATAAAGTGTTTCTAAATTGTAAACTTAAGTATGTAGAGACTATATACAAAATAAGGTTACCAATTAGAATTTACATCAATTAAGTTATTATTTATCTAAACTTTTGAAAAGGATAAGTCTTTCTCAATTAGAAGTGAATTAGGTATGTTTGATGGTAATTCTATATGATAAATATCCCTTTTTATTTTCTTGATTAACTTTGTATATTCCAATTCTTTTTTTAAAGGTTTTTGATAATCCTTGATTGATGTTGCTATAACCCATTAAATGTTTTGATTTTTAAATTTGAGTTTTAAAGCTATCTTTTAGCTTTATTAAACACAGTGGTCAACCAATATCTTAGTGTGGTCAACCAGTGTAAGCAAAAGCCATGTTTTTTCCTTTTCAATGAGTTTGTTGGCTTTTTAGTCACTTGTCTAGTTGCCTAAATAATCACATTAATTGACCAAAATCTCCTTTATCTAAAGAAATTTTGTTCCAGTGAGTTTGTGAAAATATTAGTCGCAGCCTTTGGTTATCCATCAAAATAAATTGGTTGGCCAATATACTTCCCTGATCGACCAGTAGATTGTATTTTAAAGTCAAACCAATTTTTTCACCACTCCTCTACTATTCACTCTTTCTTCTCTCTGACACACCAACACTGGTCGATCAATTAAGGCATGGGGTTGACCAGTCCACCTGTTTGTTCATAATTTCTTTTTCGCTTTTTTTCTTCTATTATCATATTTTATGTTTATGTCCTCCAAAGCCCTAAACAATTTACTTTGCTCCTTGAAAAACACCATCCTTCATTACATTAAAATCTTATTAAATTGCTTCAAATTAAAAATTTGTTACTCTTAAATTTCATAATTGAGATTTCCAAAAAAATTTCTTAATTAAGAACTATTTTTAAATCAATTCCTTCATAGTTAAATTAAAAAAGGATTTAAGGTTGTTTCTCTTTTTAATTATATTGATACATCTTTAATTTTGTTTAATTTTGGTATTTTGAGTACCGTTTCTATTTTTGAAAATTTAAGGCTTCATAAAATATATGTTATTTTATGAAATTGATTGGTGGATATTATAATTATGCTTTGATTTATTACAATTCTAACCTCTAATTTTGTTAAAACCAGCCATTGTTGCTTTAATTAAAATTTTGAACTTAGGCACATCGTCGAACTTGAGGATTTTTCAAATTAAATACAGTTAGAGATGTCTCTATCAAAATTGACATTTTATTTTTACTCTTTAAATATTCAAAAGTACTCTTTGGTAAGAAAGTTTGCCAAACTTGTTTAAATTCATCTTTTTAAGTTAGCTTGACATATGACACTTTATATTATGCATTTTTGGTTAATAGATTTTTTTAATGATTCCAAAAAGAGGGAGAAAGATTGATGATATTAGATTTAGGGAGAGTGATGAAATTTAAAGGGAGTGAGTGTGTTGTTGTTTTTGTGTTTCTAGCACTTTATATGATTTGCTTGAATAAATGATTTTTTTAATTTTGAATATCTCTTTTATTATTAATATTGAATTATGCTCTCATATTGAATTATGTTTTATGCATGAATTATAGGGAGCCAATCACTATCTTGATATTTATTTATGTGTTTAATTTTATTATTATTGTTCTATATTATCACAAGTATTTTTTCATCATCAAAAAAAGGAGAGATTGTTCAATCAAGGGAGGTCACAATTGATGTTTTGATGATAACAAACATAACTACACCTAATGTGATTATTATTTTATGTTATAAACTCAAGAAGATAGTGTATGAAATTGATAAAGAGAAGTTAAAGTTTGCAACCAATGAATTAAAGATCAAAACAAGAACAAAAGAAGATTAAAGCTCAAGGTCATTTCACATTTTGTATTATTATTTATAAGCTCACTTTATTAATTTGATGATCCAAAATGCTTACCATGTGTAATCATTTCATCTTACATCATTGCATAAGTCTTTAGATTCATAAAGAGATACTGAAGCTTTTTATTTTAATATAAAAGTACCTTTATCTTCCAAATAATCTTGGGCGAATATTCTAAAAAGTGTTTAAATCATATTTGGATTAAAAATTTTGTTTTGAGCATTTGAAGGTGTCAAAATCATATTTTTGGGGTGATTGGTCAAACTATATGGGATAGTGATCGACCAATATATGTTAAATTTGTTAAAAATGATGTATCACGAGTTTCTAGTAACATTGGTTGATGTATTGATCAATCAATATGCCATATTGGCCAATCAATATGTATACTAGTTGACCAATAACTAGTGGCTAATGAATCTGGTGCTGTAAATGCATTAAATGGCTATTTTGGGTCCCAATACACTATAAATAAGTGTTATCTTATTAGTTTTAGCATCAAGAAGGTTTTGATACTATATATACACATTTTAAAGAGTTTTTCAATCATTTAAGCATCATATTGTCATATTTATTTGATTGAGCTATTTTTAGTTTATCAAGTGAATAATTGAGTTTTTTTTAGTTTAATACTTTGTTGGAGTGTTGAATATTATACTTTGGGATGATTCAAATGGGATTGAGGTTCATCTTCACCTTAGAAGAAGCAAAGGTTCCACTTTATCGAGAAAGATTGTACAAAAATTATTCTTCATCATAAAGGAAGAATTATAGTAGAATTCTAAGAAGAATCTTGGGAGTGGACATAGGTAATATATATTTATTAAATGACTATAAATTTGGTTTACATTCTCACTTCTCTACACTCTCTAAAGTATTGTTTAATTGGAAAATTGATTTACGTTAAATAATTGCCTCATTATATATATATTGAAAACATTTTTATTTATATTGATTGTTGTTAATTGAGTATTTTGGTTAGAAAATTGTTAAAATTTTATAAACATCTAATTCATCCCCTTCTTTTGGGTGACATTGGGGACTAACATAATCTACTACCTTATGGGGGCATAGAAAATTGGTTTATTATATTTGTTACTATTTTAAAAATAACTTGAGATTTATACGTATACCTTCCTATGAAAATGTTTGATGAAATCGATGATGCACCTGAAACGTGTGCTCCTGGTATAACCATTAACACCACCACTATCGAGTACGATACCAAAATCGTCACTTTGCTAGTTTCAGGGCTCAATTTTACATGAGGACTACTGATGTTACTAGGAGAGTAGCTTCGATAATGAATGACAAGGATGAGGAGTCAAAGGTGGTTATGCCTGGTGATCGTGTTAAGATGGTTGTGGAACTTATTATGCTTGTGGCTTGTGAACACGGTATGAGGTTTACTATCAAAGCAGGTGGGAAGGTTGTTGAAGCTGGTGTCATTCAGTCCATCATTAGTAGATAATGTAGAAGGAAAGAATTCTCTCCTTTTTTTGTTTTTGAGTGTCACTTTATATCCTCAAACTTGTGCAATTAGATTCACAATTAAGCAAAATTATTATTGGATAGGCCAAGGATCATGGATCACGTGCATAGCAAGGCAGCAAAAGTGTCAAAATCAAAATTCTAACTCCTAGGATATCCCCATGAACTCAGAGTCCATGTGCATATATAAACAAAATGTAAGAACATGAAATTACATCATATGTACCTTGTGAATGCTCCTCCTTTCTTGAATCTTCTCTTTGTTTGGGTTATAACAAACACCAAATAGCTTCAACAACCAGTGAAGAACACACAAAGATGAAGAAATATAATGTATAGGGAAGGTTTGAGCACTAAACATTATGGAAACATAAGTAAGATGTTTAATAGGAAGGATAAAAGAGAATTATATCACATACAATAAACATCAAGCAACCCTTGCCTGACATGCAAAGAAATTCTCCCTCTAACTCCCTCTAAATGTCCAGAACATTTCTGGACTCCCTAGCTATTGATCTCTATGTTTAATTGATGAGAAATCACTTATAAATGTTGTTGGAATTAGTAGGTCATGATCGTGACTTAGCGAGTCGTGATCGTGACTCCATATTGGACATCCGTGCAACATTTTCTTCGTCCATTCTTTTTCAACATTTCTTACCATGATCATATTGCAATATTATCCCAAAACATTCCCTCAATCTCCTAAGCGTGTGACCCTTTAGGTTCCCAATTTTTGGCCGCTTGAATTATCTTTTATTCTGATCAATTCATAAATGGTTTCACGACCCCAATTTACCAAAAAGTAAATGGATTAACATACAAACTCTTTGATAGTCAATTATCCAACTTACGAACCTTTCCATAAGCAATTACATGCAATTCATCCTTTAACCATTCTATATCCCACTTGATTCAGAGTATGGGTCATATGTCAACTCCCACTAAACTAACTACGTCACATTTAGTCCAAGTGATATTAATTCTTGTCATGGGGATCTCATTACTCATTATGTCATTGAAGACTCTCTTCATGACATATCTACTCTGGCTAGAGATTCCTGAGTAATGGCCACGACAAGAGGTCGTGGGTATCATCTCCTTCTATCAGGAGTGGTGAATCATTTATTGGCTATCCAAGTACCTTCGAATACCAATAACTATACCCAACCACCACCCTATGAGCGACCTCATCTTGAGGCAACAAAGAATGACATCAAAGTATAGGATCAATATCTAAGATACCCTTGAGTACCTCAAGTCTAAGAATATTTACATCATTGCTATGATAAGATTAATGACTGACATTTGATAGATCATCTATATGATAATCTTATAACGAGTCATCCGATGTATTTACTAATCTTATTAAGCGTCCATATGTTCACTATAAACATCTCATTCTTACAATTTATGAGATCCACTGCTTAATTAAATCAACGAGTATAATATGTGCTAATGTCATGTCTCATTAATCCTATGACTAGGGATAATTTAGAAACTAACATAATTGCACATGAAAGGAATCTCATTATCATGATCTAATCATGATTTCCTTCATGTTATATTTTGTATCATGGACTTCATTAACTCAATTTAAGATCGACATCAATTCATAAATATGAATATCAAATTAATGAAAATTGCCTTTCACTTTATTAATCAAAATAA
>JANVCQ010000231.1:9405391-9418575 GCA_025531925.1 Erythroxylum plowmanianum
CTAAACTTTGAAAGATAAGAGAGATAAGGGTAGAGAGATGTAGACACAGCAATTTTTATACTGGTTCACCCCAAACCATGGGCTACGTCCAATCCTCAGATGTCTTTCTGAGATTTCACTATCTCTCGAAACTTTTACAAGTATTCTTTGTCTTCGAGCCTCTTCAAGTCTCTTACAGTCAGTATTCTTTCACACTTAGCCTCTGCAGGCTATCTGTACAACTTTCTTACGGAAAGATTTTTTTAGCTCTGTTACAGTAAGATAGCTCTAGATAATTCACACAATATTTTTCTCTCAAGTATTGCTAAGCACTTGTAACTTTCGTGTGTTGTATCTATCTAACTTTTTCAATCTTCGACTTCGACTTCGACTCATATTTATAGTCTTCGTCTTCAACTGCTTCTTGATTATTGCTTCTTGCTTCTTGCTTCTTTAATCTTCTTTCTTGGAAGAAGCGGTTATTCAGTTGAGTTTTGTAACTAACTCAAACTGATTCTTGATTCAGACGTGATTCGCTTTCGTCTGCTTTTCATCGTCTGCTTTTGCTTCCGTTTGCTTTTGCTTCCATCTGCTTTTCATTCTTCGTCTGCTTTTCAACTTCCGTCTGTTTTTCATTCGTCTGCTTTTGGCTTTCGTCTTCTTTTGACTTTCGTCTGTTTTTGGCTTTCTTCTGCTTTTGACTTTCGTCTGTTTTTGGCTTTCGTCTGCTTTTGACTTTCGTCTACTTTTCTTCTTTTGTCTGTTTTTGCTTTCGTCTGCTTTTGCTTCTGTCTACTTTTGCTTCCGTCTGCTTTTTAATTTCCGTCTGCTTTTCTTCTTTCGTCTGCTTTTCAACTTCCGTCTGTTTTTCTTCTATTATTTGTACTTTATCAAAATCATTTATGTAAAGCTATTTTGACTTAACAAATCTCCATTCATCCGGAATCTTGGCCTACTAGAGGATTACATTAAAGAACTGAACTAACCACTCAATACCAATAGCGCCTAGTCGCTTCCATACCTCTAAAGGGATTTCATCAGGCCCTATGACCCGTCTGCTCCCCATCCCCCTCAAAACATTTTTAATTTCTCTCCTTGTGATCCTCCCCCATGAGTACCCTTTAAAAAAAAGTCCCAACACGGGGGTTCTCCTAACTCTATGTTGACTAATAAGTCTTCGTTATAAAGGCCATAAAAGTATCTCTACCACCTCCGTTTGATGGCTTGGGCCTCTGTGAGTATATATCCTGCTTCATCATGGATATAGCAGACTTAGTTGAAATCCTCCGTCTCACGTGTCGTATCTCTTGCTATCTTGAAAATTTTTTGTGCTCCTTTAACCATATCCAAATCCTTGTACATATTCTCGTAAGCATCTCCTTTAGCCACTGAAATAGTCTTCTTTGTCTTCTATTTTGCTAATTTATACCTTACTCTATTAGTTACCTGCTCGACCTCTGTTGCACTTGCCAACAGATCTTTAAAAGCTCTCTTTTTCTCCTTTACCGTCCCCTAGGCCTCGTCTAAGCACTACCAGGATTCCATCCACCCCTCGTCTTTTAGATACCCTTAGGAGTTTTGTAGCAGTCTCTCTCACTACAGGGGCTACTCCCTGCCACATCCGATTCGCATCCCCACTCACAGCCCACTTTATATTATACCTAACCTGAGTCCTAAAATGTTTCACCATGTCTCCTTTTCGTCCCCACCATTTGATTTTGCGAAATCGTTCAATAAATCGTTGTGCCCTCCATCCTTTAATTCTTAGATCCAAAACTAGCAATTTATGTTGGGTTGATAGGCATACGGCCAGAAGTACTTTGCAATCCTTGCACCATAATCTGGCTCTTTTCCTGATAAGGAGATAATCAATTTGTGTCTTGGTTGTGCTACTCTGAAATGTCACCAAGTGCGTTTCGTTTTTCTTATAAAAAAGAATTTACTATTCCTAACTCATATACTATGGTCATGTCCAATAAATCAACCCCACTATCATTTCCAGTGTCGTATCCGAAGCCCTCATGAGTTCCTGTATATCCGTCTGCATCTACCCCTATATAAAGGTATCTGAGCTAATAAGACTTTAATAGATAATAACATGAAAATATTAAACAAAAAAGAGATAGTATAATCCATCTTTCTTGCATTAGGCATCTTCATAAAAAGTTTTCGGGTTAAATTTGTTGGATCGCCCTGGGGTTTAGCATATTATTAGTGTACAATGATTTTTAAAAACTATCAATAACATTTTTATAATTTTAATTTTAAAACTCCTATCTCCCCTATCATCAAATTTCGTTAAAAATTATAATTGCAGACTTTATGATGACATCATATTTATTATGTGGCACTACACAACAACATTTTCAAGTACACAATTAAGGTTTGTAACAAAAATTGACGACAGAGGGACAAATTATAAAACTAAAACTATAATGGAATTATTGATAGTTTTTAAAAGTCAAGGAATATATTAATAATATGTCAAACCATATTATGTCCAACAAATTTTATCCAAATTTCCCTATAAAGTGGATAATCTTGTAAAGCCTTCACTACTTTATGACATTATTTCATACCTCATCCTTTTCATTTATTTCCATATAATCTTTGGAATTGTTCATATTTTCAAAATTTCTAACACTAAAAGTAATTATATATAAGTGACAGTAGAAAAAAGTGACAAGAAGATATTAGATGAGGTAAAAAAAATTGTAAAAGCTTCATTATCTTTATTTCAAATCAAACATCCTTACTTCAATGATAATAACTCTTATACAACTGATTGATTCTTTAGTTTGGTCAATATTTAATTAACCACAAGTGCACATCATAGTTGTAGCTAGTAAAGCAAATACCAGTTGATCCCACGAAGACAATAATTACAAGTAGTTACCTTTCTCCTATTATCTAGCCTCCAAATTTGATGTTTGGTTTTAATTAAAAATAAAATTTAAACAAATAGACTAAAGTTGGGAACAATAATGAACGCATAAGATAAAGGAAATTACTTAGAAAACTCAATATCAAATATTAGTGTCCAGGTGATGAATCCCCCTAAAAACCATTAAATAGTTATCCTTTTATCATACAATTATTTTGACAATTATTGGATCGCAAAAATTTATATCTTATGTTAATAACTCTTTTGAGAATTTTATCGATTTATGAATTCTGTTCTTATATTTGACACTACTTTAGAGGATTTAAGTCAACCTATCTCTAGGCTTGTAATCAACTGCTTTTAGTTACGATAAATCTATTCATACAAAAGATTTCTCAATCTCAGTGATATGAAATCAAATCATGCACTAACATTCAGGATCTATTAGAACATGTATAAATCAATCTAAATAATTGCATTGAATAAATGAATAATGCATATTATTATCACAAACTAGGATTCATCACACCTAGATACTAAAAAAAGTTTAGTCACTCATAATAAAAAACAAAACCAAACATAAACATAAACATGTAGAAAAACTAATAGAAAACAAAGAATTCATAATTCTAAATCTCCTTTTATATTCTATTGAATGTTCTTGCAAGTTTAGATTGGATGTAGCCTTCTATCAGATCTCCTTTGATGTTAACTTCACGTTTCCTTGTTTCTGCATCAAAATTGTCACCTTTTTGGATGTTTCATGCCTCAAGTCTGCTATAAAAGTTGGCTCTCTTTATTTTACCTTTGCTGACATCCTTTTATAGAAAAATTTAGGATTTTTGAGACATACACAGTCACTTACACGACCGTTTAGCTCCAAAAATACTTAAAATTGTGATTTTACATGTTTATAGAGATTTACATTGCCAGACTGTTGTGTATCTCCTAATTGTTTCAAATCTTCATTCTATGCCATGGTTCCACCCAAATTCTCTCCTTTTGATCCATAAGGGAAATTATCACCTATAAATGCACTTTGAGCTAATTTAGTATCAAATATACAACAAAACTATAAAATATCAAGCAAAAACATCAAATATGGGTGTATAAATATAGTCAAATATGCATCTATCAACAATCTTTTACACTACCTAAGAACAAATATGAAAACTACACCCATTGAAGCAAGACACAAACAAACTTTTGCCTTTATCTTCTTTATTTTATTACTTAATTTATATTAGGCAAAAAAAATTCATTATATCCAAAAAAAATGACAAAAAGATATTGTATATGGCAAAAAAAAATCATTAGAAGCTTCATTATCTCTATTTCATATTAAACATCCCTACTTCAATGATAATAGCTATTGTACAATCTTTTACACTTCCTAAGAAAAAATATGAAAAGTGCACCTATTGAAGTAGGATGCAAACCCAACTTATGCCTTTATGTTCTTTTAGTTGAATGAAAAAGAGTCTTAGCAACTTTCTTCCTATCGTATTTGATAATTTCAACTGAAATCACTATTTCCTTGTAACCATTTTCATCTAGTTTCTAGAGATCTTGAGGGATGAAAAAGGTCTATCTTAATGCTTCATACTTCATAATTACTCCTTTTAAGAATGGAATAGAGAGTTAAGTTTAATTCAGAATATTAAAGTTGTTTGTCATGTTTGGGCTTCCTTACTATGATATTAGATGCTAATTTATAACCTTAAGCATAAAAAATAAAACATCTCTATGTAAATGTTAGTTAAAGAGAGGTAGAGTGATAACCTTACAGGATATTTATCAAACACGTGATAGGCAACACAATACGAAGGAAACAATTGCTACAACTTATTCATTATATACAATAAGTAAAAAAAAACCCAAAACCATTTTAGCAACAATTCATATGAATAAACTATTAGGTTTTGTTTGGTAACCAATAGTAAAGAGTTTGGAATAGGCATGCAACATTTATTCCCTACGTTTTAGTTGTTTGGTTGCTGGTAATGGATAAAATAAGGAATGAGAAAGATGGAATGAATCCTAAATAATCATGGACTTTTATTCCTAAATGGGGGGTTGGGGATATAAGTTGGAATCAAAAATCAGAACTAAGAGATAAAAGATATTAGAATATTATTAAGTTATTATTAAAATATTGATTCTTATCAGAATATTATCATTAAAATTACATATTATGATCCTCTATATTAATTTGTTAATAATTGTCGTATTTTGTTTTATTGATAATTTTATTCTTACATAAAAATCATTCAATTATTTAAAAATTAATAAGTTTATAAATAATTGAATTTTTTGATTAATTATTTATAAAATATAAAATATTTTAATTAATTATGTACAAAATAAATTATATAATAACTAAATATGAGTAAAAGAATTTCTTATTATCATTTTAAATATTTAATACCAAATATTAATATAACTGTTAACTTTATTTAATACTATACAAAACAAGCATAATTAGTAATTTCATTCTTATTCCTATCCTTACTTCCCATTCTCATTCTTATTTCTTATTTTGATTCCTTCATTATTGGTTACTAAATGAGACTTTATAGTATAATCAATCCCGACCTTAGGTAAGGGCAGGAAGGACGCTTGCCCAAGGCCCTCCTATGCATACTCATTCCTACACATGATGTTTAAGGCCATCTTAGTGTCAAATGTTGAAGTAAAAGTGGCATAGGCATGACTTAAAATTTATTTTTTTTTACCATTTCAAATTATTCAAAAGTTCAAAAAGGTGGCTTTTTGTTTGTTTTTAGTAAAAAGGTGACGTATCATTTTAGATTATCTAACATCAACTTTTTTTATGTATTCATAAATTTGTTCAAGCAAGTGACTTATCTTTTACCCTCTACTTTTTTTTATTTCCATTAGTATATAAATTTATGATAATCTAACTCAAGAATTAGCAACAAAAGATTTTCATGATTATGATTTTTGAATGATAATTTAAAAGTAAAATTTTTTTATTTTCTATATATTTTTTATCTTACTAAATACTTAAATATATTATAATTAATTCAAGTTGTTTATTATTTTAATTTGTATATATAAATAGACTTGTGAACTGAAACTTGAATGGAACTCCATTCTTTTGCTATGTAAGACCTAGTTTCTAAATTATATGTAGGATTCTAAATACTACATAAAGTCCTACTCTTAAACAAATTCAAGATCGATAGTTGATGTATTGATTAGTTTTTTTATAGTGTTTTCAGTACTCTTTACCTAGCTGTATTCTAATAATTTCAAAGTTAGATAAATGGTTAGATTTAAAAATTTTATGTAAAGAATTAACATATTAATTTTTCACACAATAATTTCTAATATGGTGAGTAAAAAGTTAGAGTCTAAACCCATGTGCATTGACGCTACCATAGAGCAATTAGAAAATATGATGGTATTTTTAGAGAAATAAAGAGAAGATGGGTTTGCCTCTAGTATGAATATTGCCAAAAATATTGCAAATGAGATGAATGTAGAGCTTACATTTCCATCTAGGTGTTATATTATTTGAAAAAGACAATTTGATGAAAATGATCACGATAAAGAAATACAATCAGCTGAAGACTCTTTCATAGTTAATTACTTTCTAGTTATTGTGGGTATGACAATTGCTTCGTTGAATAATATATTTAAACAATTAACAACATTTGAAAATACTTTTGGATTCTTATTTGATTAAAAAAAATTTAGGTGATTGGATGATAATGAATTAAGAAAATGTTGCACAAATTTTACAACCACTTTTTTTTTATAATAATGTGTCAGATGTAGATTTAGATGATCTTTTTTCTGAATTAAAAATGTTGCAAATGGCCAAATGAGTTAATGCCATCAATTGAAATTTTACAATTGTTAAAGTTACATATTGTTATTCAAATGTTTCAATTACTTGTTGAGTTTTATTGACTACACTTATGACTATAGCATTACTTCAGAGAAGTTTTTCAAAGTTAAAATTATTGAAAATTTACTTGAGATCATCAATATCACAATAAAATAGCTATTTTATGTATCAAGAAGGATATGTTGGACAATATTGATCTTGATAATATTATTAATAATTTGCATCTAGAAATGTATGGAGAAATTGTTTTTCATAAATTATGATCATCTGTATGCTTGTTAGTGTAATTCTCTTGGTGTTTGCAATATGATATTGCTATTTGATTGTTGCTACTGCTATTTTGTTGTTAATATTATTATTTTTAGTAATCTTATTGTTGCTGACATTTGCAAGATATTATTGGTTGATGTTATGATCACTTAGTATTTTGTTGAGTATGCTGACTTATAAATTGAATCACTTATGTATGGATATTAAATTTTAATAATAAAAAATATATTTTTAACGTTTATATATTGTTGATTTAATAGGCCCTCTTTTTTACTTTGTCAAAAACATATAAAATGTTGGTAACTACCTTAACTATAATAACAAATGATAAGCTAAGAACAAATGCCGTTGGTGGGGTGATTTTGGCTAGGGATTTGGCCTTGGCTCCTATCGACGTTTAAATTTAATCGCAACTTCTATATGAAACGAAGTTATGCCTTTCTCTTACCTCATGTCTGTTGAAGTTTAATCGCAACTTCTACATGAAACGAAGCTATGCACATACATCTAATAAACACAAATATCCTTATGATAGAGCTAGTTTCCATTTTTTATTTGTGATTTAAACCAAGCGATCAGTTACATTAGTAAAGATCAAATCAATGCAACACAGAATAAAGAAAAAACCCAGGAATATCATCAAAAACAAAAGTAATGAATATGTAGTAGAATAAGAGCCAGAAATTTAAATATCTAGGACCTCAAAATTTTCGAATACCATAAATAGCAACCAACCAATGTCACCAAATCGACCGAACCACTGCATAAGTCCTCCCGTTTTGTAAAGTTTAGAGAGAGTTATAATTTACGTAACATTTCTTTTATATTTTTACAAAAAGGTTGCTTTTATTACTTAATTTTATAGTACTCGTGAAAGACCTTATGGCTCCAGCAAACCAATATCACCATTTTTCCGAATCAAACAAAAGAAACAAGTATAGATATGTAATACCTGGTTGGTGGGGAGATAACGAGACGAAGAAGACCACAAGTTAGAACAAAGTATGAGGGACTTAACAAAGGAGCGTAGAAAAATGGTAGAAAAATAAAAGAAAAAACAGTAAAGTAGGAGAAAAGAAGGCGTCTAGTACGGCGGAAAAAAAGAAGAAGAAAAAAAAGTGGCTTTTAATTTTATATTTCCCGTAACATAGTCCGTTTGATTTAGGCTTAGACCCATTTCCCCACAGTTCAAACCAGTATCCTTTTTGTTGGGAGGCCTAAGTTGTGTTCACCTTGAAACAAGATCAACAGCGACACTCGTTGGGCCAAGTTTGTGATCCTCCTTTCCAATTTTCTGCCTGCCCAACTAACAGATTTTAGCAATAAAGTTGTCCGCAGATATAGATGTATCCGAATTAATCCCTTTCAAGATCCCAAAAGTTGAAGATAAACTATATAGAACAATCTCAAGAGAAAGCTTTTTCACCAAAATTGAGATGAAGATTCTAAAGCCACATCCCAAGTGCCAGTCATCAAGATGTGAGACTGCTCAAACGCAAAAACACTATAATAATACGAAAACGCTGCAGCTGCCATTGATCAAAAGGGAATTTTGGTGATTTCGATAACGATGGGGTATGTACAAGACATATGACTTTGAGTTTCCAAGGGGAAGCTAGTTCTGCATGGATAATTAGGATAGTAATGATGATTTTCCGTGTTAAAACTGAACAAACTTTGAGCAACTTATGGATCATGTCTCAAAAATTGGTAGCTAATAGCCAACGACCACGAGAAAACGTTCCAAATTCCAAAAGGTAAAATTCCCACCACCAAAAGTTGACATAAGGTCAATCCTCCACTTTATTAGCTGTCTTCTGTGTGTTCATGAAGTGAGAAAAAGTTATGTTTAAAAGACAACTTAGATAGATTTCAGTTGGAGACTCTTGTTCGTTGTTTCAGACTTCAGTACGATCCTTTTTAAGTTTGTTTCAAAAACGGTGTCCCGGTTCCCACTCGAATCTATTTAGGTGGTTGTCTTTTAGGGAGTTTTTCAGTACATAGACAAGAAACATACTATTGTTGTGCCTATGTAAATTCACAGGGGCTGTCCCATCGAACACAGATTTTGCCTTGGCGACTAAAATTTGTTGTTACGTCAAATAACTTAAAATGAGTTAAATCTCATATTACTTGTTTGGTTATGCAATCAATTGATTATAGTTTAGTGAAATAATTATTTATAAGTATTTTTTATTTTATACATATTTAGATGCATATGATATAATTCTTGAAATAAATATACATTACAAATACAATTATGAAAAAAATCAAAATTATGAAATTCATATTATATTCATAAATTATCCTTAAATTATTCATAATCATTGTTCTATTATGAATAGACATTAATAAAATGTAAAAGACTAGCATACTCTATATTTTTTCTTATGAAGGAAGTAGTCAATTTTATAGACTAAAATATGTAAATACTTAAACAAATATATGGGTACTTGTTAAAAAACAAGTTCACTAAATTGATTTCATATCATAATTCTATTTAGAACATTACTCATATGTCTATTGAAATTTTCATTGTGATGATTGTGTAAATGATCTTTTGACTTGATATATTCAAAGTTATCTCATATAGGAATTACTATAGATTAGCATACTACTGATAACTTATTCTAGTCAAGCTAGCTCAGCCACTAGTTACTGGATATAGTATAAACTATATAGAGGCAGCTGAGTGATTAATACATGATTTATCACCCTAAAGTAATTAGAGGAAATGTTATGTTGTTATCGATTAATATTGATTCGAAAAAATTCTTAGATAAGATGGAATGACATTTTGAAAATAATTTTCGAATTTCAATAATTGAATCAATTACTAATGATAGATAACTAACATGATTGGAATCAAAAAGAGAAGATATTAACTTTATATTTTATATCTAAATGGAACATTTTATGATGGAATAATTGAATTATATGAAAAAATCATGCATGAAAAGGTTAGTCACAACCACTTTGACATTCATAAATATTTCGGTAGTAATGATGCGTTGCTAGACACTAATGTTAGTGTATGAAAATAAATTATTTAACTAGATAATTAAAGATAAATTAAAAGAATTTAATTTATCTAATAATAAATATAATTTAAGGTTATAATTTATATATTTTGCCAACATATTAAGAACCTAATAGTTTACATAGAAAGAAAGGGTTAAAGAGAGAAGATATTTTAATCAAGTTAGACTTGACTGCAAAGTTTGAGAAACTTTATTATTAAATATGAGATATTTAAAAAAGGATCAATATGAAATATGAGATCATATTTCGGCATAATTAGTATTTAATCATAATTATTTTTAATTCTAATTAAAGTTTGATTAAATTTTAGTTTCAATTAAATTATTAAAATGTCCAAAACCTATTATAAATAAGTTTAAGTTCTAAGGGAGCTAACATTTTGCTTAGGTTGGATACATGTATAACAGTGATGGATGAGATGAATTGATTTCAGAAACGGTTTGAGAAAAATGACAAGAAAATAATCAAGCTTCAAAATAAAGTATGAATTACGATTTATGCTTTAGTATGATTTATGTGTTAATTATGTTATAGAATTTTAAATGATCTTGATTTCGAAAAATCAAATACCAAAAAAAATTCATAACTATTTTGATGTACGTGGGATCAGATCCCGCCCTATTTTTTCAACAACTACACACCCATATATATGTCTTTCTACTTTGACTACACTGGCTATGGGGTATTTGGTCTTTAGTAATCGAATACCAGTAACTGTAAGTTTAAAGTCACAACATAGACTTTGACACTACGTGTCAAGTACATAAACAAATGACAAAGAACTAAGGTGTTCCATAACCATTAGATTCCGAGGAGGACATAGATGTTCTAGCATAGAAAAATAGCTAGTTCTTTGATTCATCCTATCAAACCAGAAATGTTCTGCAAGATAACATTACATCTTATTGGGAAATCGTGATAAGATTCGATCTCAATAGTAGTGAAATAATTACAAAATCTTTTTGTATTTTGATTTCTCAAAAACCAAAATTACTTTAATTATATAAAATGATTAACAATTAAATAATAAAGCATGAATCTTAATTTGTATTTTATTTCAAAGCTTAATCATTTTCTTGTCATATCATTCGAACCGTTTTCAAAATCGGTCTATCTTAACCATCGTAGCTATACAAGTGTCTGTCCTCTATTAACATCCACAGAACATATTAAGAAAACTTTGTAACTCTTACAAAGAGGTTTAAGCAAGAAGTGTTAGCTCCGTTAAAACTTAAAATTATTTATAATAAGTTTTGGACATTTTAGTAATTTAATTAAAATTAAATTTTAAAAATTTTAATTTTAATTAAAATTTAATTAAAATTACAAATAATTTTAAGTGCCCAAATAAGATTCAATATCTCATATTGATCTTTATTTACTAAATATCTAATATTTAATCATAAAGTTTATCAAACTTTATAATCAAGTCTAACTTGATTAAGTATCTTTGCTCTCTTCAACTCATTATTTATATGAGACCTATTAAATTTTCAAATATGTTGGCAATGATTATAAATTATAGTTATAATTCATAATTAGAATTTAATAAATTAAAATTCTTTTTAATATATCTTCAATTCTCCAATTAAACAATTTATAATCATAGATCAAGATTAGCGTCTAGTAACACATCATAACCATCCAAATATTTAAGAATGTTAAAGTGATTTTCACTTATATAATTATCATATTGAGAATTTTTATAGACATATAAATAATGTTCTAAATAAATTTCTTATATCAGGTCAATTCAGTAAACTTGTTATCTAACAAGCATCCATATATTTGTTTTAAGTATCTTCATACAGTAGTCTATGAGATTGATTACTTCCTTCATAAGAAAAAACATAAGGTGTACTCATCTTTTTACATTATATTAATGTCTAGTCTTAATAAAACAATTATTAGGAACAATTTAGGGATAATACATAAATGCAGTATGAACCTTATTATTATAATCTCATTATAATTTCACTTTGAATGGATAATTATCTCATAGACTTTATCATCTATATCTAAGCATGTATAAGATAAAGAATACCTTTAAATAATTATTACTAAACTACAACCAAACTGGTTGGTTGAAGGGCATAAACCAACACATCTAGCATGGAAAATACTTAGTTTTTCGATCTTAGTATACACTTAGCACCATTAAACTCTTTCATGTAGATAATTTTGCAGATTAGAAAACTTTATATATTTTTGGGTTTTTTATAAATTATGACCTATATCTACAAATATTGATGATGACGATGATGCTGATCTACCAAATTGAAACTAACCAGAAGCATTATTGAGTTTTATTAATCATTTTTGTATATTCATGGGCATTATAAAGGTTTATATCTATTGGAAATTAGAGTGAGATCCAATCTCACGCGTAGTGGAATAATTATGAAACTTTTTATATCGATTTCTTAAAAGTCAATATCATTTTAAATTCTATAAAATAATTAATGCATAAATCATAATAAAAGCGTAAATAGCAATTTGTACCTTATTTGAAAACTTGATCATATTCTTCTCGTATCCCTCGAACCATTTCTAAAATTGACTCATCTCAACTACTATAACTGCACAAGTGTCCAACCTCAAACGGTATCTATATAATGAGTTGAGATTGTTAGTAGTATGCCCTGGGCCAATGGACATATGTGACTTTTGTACTAACATTATCACTTATTAATAATATATTATGAGATATTATTTTATATATGCGTGTATATCATTTATGTAATGTGATTTATGTTCCATGAATAATATTAGGCTTATGTCATCAAGTATGTGACTTGATAGTAAAACCATAAGCATTATAATACTATTATAAACTGTCCTTGATCGATCGTTATTGGTGAAACAATAACGAATTAAGACTAGTATGTATTCTGAATGATGATCACATTTTTCTGATCATGGATAAAATCAGAAACATAGATATATGTTAGAGAACATATATTGAACCGACCCACAGAGGGAACACTACATGGTTTCATGTCATTAGTGATTCTCAATATGGTTTGACTTTAATCCTCTGAACTGAAGTCATCACGGTTCCCTACATGAGGAATTCAGTGTTTTGACATTAGACTAAGTTATCTTTAACCGAATAACAAGTAGTCTTATGTT
>JANVCQ010000231.1:9420244-9443243 GCA_025531925.1 Erythroxylum plowmanianum
ATTGAATAAATATATGTAGATATATTTATTGGGCTAGATTGAATTAAGTTGTTGGGTTTTTATTATATGAGATATAATATGGGCCAAAACTTATTGGGCTTCAATAATTCTAATGAGTTTAGGATTATGATGTTCTTATTCCTAATAGGAATAGGGATTAGGTTTTCTCTATAAATAGAGAAACTTATGTCTCATTAGATGAGAGACGAAAACCCTAGTCACCTAAACCTAGCTGTTCGTTCTTCTTCCGAGAGAAAAATTGTGTGACGTTCAAAAAGGGTTTTAGAACGTGCTAGCATACATTAACCGTTGTCCGGATCGTTCATCCTCGTATGGATACCGGTAGAGGACATTCACGCATTGCAGTGTCTACAAATCTGAAAAAGAAACAAATACCAATCCACGTCAAAAGGTCATTTCGGACGAGTTATAATTTTTGGTTATACTTCTTGTTGTGTAGTATGGTCCATTCCGCTGCGTATTGTGAATACCTGGGCCATAGGCGATCCAATAGAGAGAACTCTACAATTATTATAGAGAGAAAGCAAGGAGTGCTATCTCCCTTAGAGATTAAGCCTATTTATAATAACTTTTGGACATTATCAATTAAACTTTATTTAAAATTACAAGTAATTCTATATTAAATACTAGTTATGCCTAAATAAGATCCAATATACTTACCAAAAAAAAGATCCAATATCTCATATTATTCTCTATTTATTAAAACTTATATTTAACCATAAAGTTTATCAAACTTTACAATTAAGTTCAAATTGATTAAATTATTTATAAAATTATACTAGAACAATTAAACAACTTCCAATCTATCTCTATAAATTAAATTCCTATATTTAAATTGTTACCTTTTCATATCTAATAAGAGTTGTTCTTGGACAATTGTATTTTTCAACAATTAAAAATATGAATTATTGTTGTTTGAGAGAAATAAGCCTCTATATACTCCTTCTGCAAAGGACAATGACCTTCCCACTAACCTTCTTGTAGACATGATAAATTTATAGTCATTTCTAAAACAAACTCTTTTAATTTATCATGAAAGTGAATCTATCAACATCTTGTAGCCTTTCAACTATACATCAAATGTATCAATAAAGTCACTAGTTTCAATTAAATATATTGTCATAAGATTTATACTTTTAAATTTTTTCTTACTACCAACTTATCATGGGAACTATTCTTCTATAAGTATACACTGAAACAAACAATTTGTTCGATAAGATTGTAAGATTTTGATATCTCATAACTTTTTATTATCCAAGTTAGTTATAAAGTTAGTAGATAATAAATGCTTCAGCTAAGCATCACTTCCCAAAATCATTAACTTTGACTTTTTAAAAGTCTTACCATTTCATATCTAATATGAATTCTTGTTTATTAATTTAATTAGAACTTTCAAAGGCAAGTTGTAGTACTATGCATAGCTATAGAAGAAATAAATATTACATCATACATTATCTCATATTATATTTTCCTCCTTACATAAATCCATACGCTTATGGAATTTTATTGTGGAGGTATTCACCAAAGAATCTCACTCCTTATAAATAATTGAGAAACTTAAAACTTGCCACATCGATCTCATTGAACTGCTTTTACATTCTCAATGCTTAATTTCTACTTAGATCTAAGTACTTTGAGCTTTTCAAAATGTTAAATCATTATTTCATTTGATACATATGACTATATTATATAAATTCATTAGTACTTTAATGAAATACAAATATAGTCCTTTTATAAATAGTTATTCCACCTAATACATCACATATATAAACTTAACAATTCAATACCATCATCATCTTTTCACTAAAGATTGAAATGAGTATTCTTCAACTTAACAAGTTTCGTAAGTTTCATATGATTCATAATCAAAAGGATACATATATTTTTGTGATTCTTATTATGATGATTTAACCAACATGGTATAAAAAGATAAATCTCGGTTATTTAACTTTACATTCTTGCCACTTATGTTAAGTGTAAGTAGCCATTGATTCAGTAGATACAAACTGTGTGCATAAGATTGAATTAACTACTTTTACTTAATAATCTATTTCTTATCATGCATTGAACATTATAATAATATTGAATCTAAATTCAGTATCAAATACTTATAAGCATGAACTAGAAATACATGTGATTTATATCATATCACGTATAGGCAAGAAAATTCATCCAATTAGGTTCTTCTTATGACATCAATTATCATACTATAGCAAAGTTTTTAATTGATGTCTATATGTATGCAATTTATAGAGTAAATTGAATGAAACAATTTCATCAAAGTACTATACGTTTCAACTTTACTATATGCAACCTCTTATATCTTGCTATCATGGTGTTGACATCTATCTTACATATTGTCATCAAAGTTTATAAGACATTAATCAACTCAAAATATCATTACATTTTGTCATCTATATGATATCGACATATCTCTATAACTTTGTCATCGAATCCTCAACAAAAATTATAACAAAAAAATACATAACGACAATTCAAATTTCCTTTACTCTTCTCAAACATAACATGTATCTAAAACATTTGGTTCATACGCTTTTAGTATCAACTATACTAAGCAAGGTAAATTTTACCATGAACAAAATATAAATGTAAGAAAAGAGAGTATTAGTTATATATCATAACTAGTAAATGAGATTTGGACTTTAATCCTATATTTGTTAAGCCCACTATTTTATTTGAAATAATAGTCCTCACTATTATTTAAGATTAATCTTTCCAGTGGGCTAGGATTCTATTCGAATTTAGTTAATCTAGATTTTGCTTAACAAACTAATTAAACTTAAATTAGGTGGATAACAATTTTTATTAATCACATCTCATAAAACTCCTAGATTCATTACGTGATAACTCTTGTAAAAACATATCTTATTTGTTATTTGTAACCTTTGTTTTCAAAATAATGTGATCATGAATTTACTCATCTAAATTACACAATTTTAGTTAAGTAGGGCTCACAGTTATAAAATCAAACATATTTGGGTTAAAACAGTAAAATTAGACGAATTCAAGTGAGCCCATATATAATCATGATATCATATCTCATCTCAAAACCTTAAGGCAATGAGTTATGAGTCATATCCTTGTATATATATAACTCACTTTATCCATATGTCTATTTGTGATGTGGATTACTCATTTGTTAATTTCCAACAATATCCTCTTATATTATCATCAAAATAGTAAACAAGGTGTAAAGATATAATAAAATACTCATCTAATTTGCTAAATTATAGTATACAAAAAGCATGGGGTAGTCTTCATCGCCTGTACTATGTGTCTTTCAATCGAGATTTTAGTGATTTTTTTGTCTATTTTGTTCATTTAATTTTTCATTATTTATTTTTGAATTATTAAATTGTTAAATAATTTATTTGAAATACATAAATTATAATTTATTATCCAATGAGAAATACAATAACTATAAATTTCACAAATAAAAAAAAGTTACATTTGTGGTGCTTAGATCTTAAAGGCACGCGACGATGGTCAAAAATAACACTTCTATCTGATCCATAATAATAAAGGGACGAGTGCAACACATCAGTTGGTTGCCGACAGGTGACAATGCCTGTTCACTTCTTAACGATCATGTTCACGTGGTGTGCAAGTGACCTAAATTATGATTCAAACCGTGTTTAGGGGGGCACAAATATTCCCGAAATTATTGAGAATATCATCATAAAGCTAATTATACAACGACAAAGGCACGTGCCATGTCAAAGGCACCCTTGCCTTATGCTCCAATTCAGTATTTGCGATATACTGAAATAAAATGAAACGGCTTTTATGCTTTATTTTAAAATATGAAACGACATCGTATTCAAGGATTAAAATTGAACCTTCACCCCAACTAAATTTGAGATTCATCTTATGTGATCAAATTAGTGTTTTCAAATCATGAATTAAACTCTTCTTTTCCATGTTTGATACATTTTAAATATACACAAACGTACCTAATTAAATATTATCTAAGATGATTATATCATTTTTTACCCTTCACTTTCATGCAAACTAATTTATATAGACACTATTTTTGCACTATTATTTAGAAACAACCTTTTTATTAATTAGAGATAAGATTGTATATTATTAAATCTTTTCAAATTTCAGGTTATTTATTGAAAATAATTGTAAAATTATAATATAAAACTGTGAGTTTCCATTGTTATTCGATTTCTCGTAAAATCTAGAATTTGAATAAAATGGTATGATTTAGTTTCTTATGTGCTAAAAAGAGGATATTTGATTTGATTGATCAAAAGATGATATCTAATCCTAATACCATGACATTTTGTAGGGTAGCAGAACATGCAGATTCGGCTATTTCTGTGAAAAGATTGAAACAGATAGCTAGTTGTGTTAGAATAGAACTCATCCACACCGAGATTTTGGCATTTACAAAATCTGCACATGCAATCCTTGTATAATCAGGGTAAAACAATACACATGCATGTAGAAGGATTTGCACCCGCAGTTTGTCCTGTACGCACGTAAAACAAATTGAGTAGAAAAAAGCACTGAAAGCAAAACATAGAGATGTGAACAATACATGTCGTAAACGATAGGGTAAGCAACGCGCTAAGAAAAAAGAGAGATGAACACGAGATCATCCAGACACTTTTTTCTTATAAATGAAAGACGCAAACCTTTCTTTTCCTATATGTAGTAAAAGATAGAAAACCCAAAATACATACTTTCTTAATCGTTACTTAAAAAACTTTTCGCATTATTATAATTTTCTTAAAAATAAAGAATGAGTGTTGCGATTAAAAATCCTAATTAAAAAAGTAAAAAGTAATAAAAATAGTTGTTGTCAATTTACAATAATTATGTTACAGGTCTTATGAGATAACCAACTATAAAAACTAGCTTAAAGGGTAGGAAAGCGCATAAACTTATAAACCTCACCTCAGTCTCTTTTATTACCGATGTGAGACAATTAGATTGTAATATCCTACCACGTTTCGCAACCCAGGCACCGGCGAGCTGACTGTGTACTAAACCTTTTCTAGTCCCGGGCGTACATTGCTATACTGACATCACCACCCACGTACCCATAGGTTGGTTGTGCGCTAGACTTTTTCTAGCCTCGAGCGAACATTGCAATGCCAGCGTCAGTACCTGTGGACGTGGCACAATGACTTGAAGGAATGGCGTTGGCTCTGATACCAATTGTTACATGATTTATGAGAGAACCAACCATAAAAGCTAGGTTGAAGGGTAGGAGAGTCCATAAGCCTATACACCCCACACCAATCTCTTTTATTACAGATGTGAGACAATTAGACTGTAACAAATTACATGATTAATTATATAAATTATGTCATGTTTACAATAATTAAACCCGAGTGGTTTAAGGCGTAGCAGTGGAACTACTATGTAGGCTTTTGTTTACCGAAAGTTCGAATCCCTCTTTCCGTACTTTCACCTAAACTAACTTATCAACGTTATTATCTACAATGTATCAAATCACATAACAATAGATAATTTTATTCTGTCAGTTGTACTGTTATTTCACTTTATAACTTTCAATAAAATGACTTAACAGATTGTTTAATATAAAATTTTTCATTTTGAATTTTTAAAGTCACAAAATATTTTTTATTAATTTAGAAGAAAATATATATTTGAAAATTATTAAAAGAGAGATTTAATAATAATCTCTCTTTTGCCTTTATTCTTATCAATAGAAAGCCAAAAAATCCATTGATGCAAAGGGGTTGCAATGTAATTTAATACCATCGTTGAATATAAATGATATTGTTGGAAGAGTTAATTCAACTAAACGTAGTATAAGAACTTTTCAACTCTACGTAAAAGCATCGTATGGATTATATCAGTGCTTTACAGGGCTGCTTTAGAATCTAATCACCTTTCCATTGGTTACCAAATAATCTAAAATCCAAAGAAGAGTAGAAAATGGTATTTGTTTCAATTGACTTGTATTTAGTAATGCGATGGTCAATTGATTGCATTAACAAAGTTGAACAAAAGGAAAAAAGAAAATTGGAACATTGATTAGAAGCAACGAAAGTGGGTAACCAGAAAGTTGTTTATTAAGTACACAAAGCACAGAGCACAGAGCAGGATTAGAGTGATAATAGAAAGGGACTTTGGTCCTTTCTTAATATTAATGTAAAGATTACTCGGAGAAAAAAGGCCAATCCACTTCGTCTAGCTTTGACAAAGAAAATTAGATCTCACCTTACAATTTCCCTCCCAAATATAGCACATACCATTAGGTAATACCTGTAGTCCTAGAGTTACTAAAGTTAAAATTTATTAGAAAACTAATCTCCTAGGGAGCTCTCCTCATATTTGGAGTTAGGAGTGTCTTAGGATACTAATTGCATGCTACAACTTTAGATGGCTTCGGTGGGTTATCATTGATTACGTCCAAAGAGGCTCCCACATTGACCCAAGGCTGTTCTCGTCAGGGAAGCAGGCATTGGTCTGGTATGATTGCGGGTAGCTAATGAAATTGTCGACAAGTTGTTGAGATGATTGTTGTTGTTGATGAGGAGGAGGAGATTGTGCCATTTCCATGTAAAGTAAAGCCACAAGGTTGGCTTGTTGGCATTGCATGTTCACAACCTCAGCTTGTGCTTTGGCGAGCTGAGCTTGGAGCTCGTTAACTTGTTTCTGTAGTTGGCATATAGCCCCTGCACATCCGTACACAGGGTCTCTGATCCTGGCACTGGCCTCGTAAACCATGCTGCTCACAGCATCAGCCCTTTGAGACTCTGGAAGTTCCTGAAATTCAATTCAATGCATATGCGTTAAGGCGAGGGACTTGGAAGCAGTTCAACTATTAAGGGATAACCTTAGTGCTACCAGCTATTATAGTAAGTCTTCAAATTAACTTTGCCCCAAAATGGTCCCTTAAGTCAAGTTTATTATCAAAATCAAGATCAGCCGTCACATTCTGTGCTGATTTTTTCTACAATTTGGTGGCTTCTTCACGTTTAACAGCGAATTGTCAAAATAAAGAAAAGATTTCTGTCCTCATTTCATAGTGATTGATAGTGAGAGACTTGGCATGGCCTCACTTTTCGGCTTGCTGAATTTAATTTTCCGTGTCCAAAAGGAAAAGAAGATATAAATCATCCCTCCATTCGCATTAAAATCTTGACCTACCCCAAGTCAGAAAATCTCTTTTTCACAAATTGTGAAGTTCCTCTGTAACTCTTACCAAGAAACTGATGCATGTGGTTTGTGAATATTCCTACAATCTGAACTAGAATGGCCCTCTTAATCCAACTTGTAACTTTTGTTAGCGTCAGATTCTAAACCCCGTCAACTAAGCCAAGAAAGTCCAGTAAACTAACTAGAGTTTTCCTGGTCCCTTCTGCCAGTTCATGGACAATTAAAACACTGCAGCGGCTGAACAATTGTCAGCCTTCTAGGAGTTCCATCAAATGGAACATCCTTAAAAACAAGTCTAATCTAAAACTTTGTCAGGAAACTAGTTACCTGCAAGAACTTAATGATATTACTGGCACCAAAGACACGGTGAGCAATGGTGAACTTGGCTGGTTCAGTGGGAGGAAAATAAGGAGCCAACACACACGTCTCAGCACATCTCCTCCTAAGAATCTTGCAGGCGGCGCAGGGACTAGCAACCACCGGAGGAGGAGGAGGAGGAGAAGAAGAAGGGGAACGAGAGGGAGGAGAAGACGAGTTGGTAGTTGTGGTGGTAGTAGTGGCAGTAGTGTCACTATGCTCCATCACTGTTGAAACGTTGTTCTGTTTTGAGGACAAGATTAGATACACACATTAGTTGGGATCAAGGAGTGTGTTTTGAGGTGTGGGGTTGTTTGAGGAGGCTTAGTTAGATTATATAGTGGAAAATGGAGCGCCATTGGGTAGCGAATGACGTCATCCGGGCGAAATGTTTTTTTCCCCCTGCTTGTTACGTTTCTGTGCCTTTTTTTGGATATGCCATGTGAAAGCCCTATTTATATCAATATCTTCTTTTCTTTTTTCCAAAGCCATTGACTTTCTCTTAAGAGATGGGATTGGATTGCAATAGGAAATTAATTTTCCCTTTTTATTCCTTTAATAAATAAAATTTATTGTGGACAAATAATTAAATCCTATTTTTGAGTAAATTATTGTGTTTTATAACAAATTAAAAAATATAATTTGAATGAATTATTTAATAAGCCAATAACATAATCAATTTTAATGATTTAAGTTAAATTATAAAATTAAATTAATTAATATAAAAAGACAGACATTTTTATTTCACTACAAGTTTTAAATCAACCAGAACCAGATGCTATTAGAAGTGATAACTTCTGTTTTTTATTGCATTTTTTAATTTTAACTTTTAAACTAAAAGTCAAAAACTCGTTTGATTATTAATGTTTATAATAAATTAACAGTGAAAATTATTATATATTATTAAAATAATTATTAAAGTGAATTTTATTTGAAAATTTATAAAATTTGAACAAAAATTTTTAATCTAATTTATATTTATTAATAATTACTAAAATTATTTTATTTATTTTAATTTAAAAATAAATATCTAAATTAATCATTAAATATTTTTAAAAATATGTATTTGGTTGATAGTAAATTAGAATATGAAAGATATAAAACAAAAACCACTTTTATGATTTTCATAATTTATAAAAACTAAAAGAAATTAAAACCAAAAATAGAAATAAAAATTAAAAAATATATTTTTTTTTACTGAATTTAAAAAACAAAAATAAAAGTGAAAAAATAAATTAAAGTTTTTTATTATTGACAAAAAAAAAGAGCTCATATCTGCCATATTTGACTTCTACCGCAAATAAGATTGACTTTACAAGGGCTCTCTGCTGGACAGCCTCCAATCTTTATGTCTTTTACAAGCCGAAACCATTACTCTTCGCTTCATATTTTTGCTTTGCTCAAAAAAATCCTGAGTTGATTGCCCAATTTTTGTTTTCAAATCTCCCCTTTTCAACAAAAGACAAACCAAAAGTCGCAGCTAAGATCAATCATCTAATTGATGCTTTCGAAGAGATTGGCGAGAAACTGAACCAAATTGATCAAGCGATCAAAATATTATCTTTTAACACAATAAATCATTTTTTATATTTTACTTTTATGTCGATTATATTTTAACACAATAAATCATTTTTTTATATAACATATTTTACTTTTATGTCTTTATATATTTATATATAACTATTCATTTTGTTTTGCCTAAAAATAAAAGGACTTGTCTATAAATTGTTAACACTAAGATAATTAAGAATGAAATTATTAACTAGCACCCGTTGACTTATATTGTTTTTTTTATCAAATATAACTTTTTAATAATTGGTAAAAGAAAATTAGCAACGATGACCTTCCTATCTAATAATGCAATTATCATTGGCAGGTACTTTTGATGTGATCTTTACCCTATAACTCCTTACTTCTCCATCGCACAAGGACTTTGCAACCCTTATCCACTGCAAAATCCTGAAATTTTTTAATTCGGAGCCTAAGCCTCAATAGGCTGATTAAAGATTGATCCATGTTAGGCCTCGAGGGGCCAGCAAGTAGCTCCCAGAAATCCCAAGCAGTCCACGACGACTGAACTACTTCTGCTTCCTCCGCCATTCCGGAAATGCCAAGTGGCCATAATTAGTTATTGGGTTTGCTGCGACCATTTTAGCAGACAACACTCATCTTTCCCACTCCCGCTTTAACCACCACTTCATGACCTTGGCCTTTCGGGACGGGAGAACGATCCAATCGTCTTTTCAGGGTATTTTTCGTATATCCCATCAATCATTTTATCTGTAATAACCATTTACTAATCAATTTGGAAAAGGGAACAGCAAGTAAGGAATTGATAGCATATAAGTTTCTACAACTTTTAATTTGTTACAAAAGAGTAAACAATGGAGACAAGCTGGGGCAAGGTTGGTGGAGAGGACAAGGCTCGTTCAGCGCATGAAGGAAGAAACCTGTATTAAGAAGGCTTAAACTTCCATTAGGATTGCGACACCTTTGCATCTTAAAAGTCTTACATATATGTCTGTTTCGAAGAATTCGACGGCTACAGAGAAAATCTTCCATATGAACAACACTGTCACTGAAAACTCCAACCAAAACCAACCAAAATTTCCACTTTATAGGAAAATCTAAACGTTAGCTTTGGGGTAGAAGTAGTTGGATAGGACTCTCTCTATGTCTATGACATTCCACTACACTTAAAAACACTTTAATTTCCTCTCTTTTAATAGTCTTTTGCGTGTGGACCTTAACAAGCTAAAAGGACTATCTTTTGTTATCCCTCAAACAGTTCATATTTGATCCTCCACAGCACCAACTAGTTTGAAGTGTAAACACATGTTGCTTCGATTCCCGCGCAACAAGTGGTGAGAACTATAATACAAAGCCTTTTTTGCATTATAATGTTTTGGCCGCATGGGCTATTAAAGTTTTTTCTAGTTTACATGCATATTTATGAAAAGTAGTAGTGTAACGGTTTCAAAACTTGCTGCAACTTGTTACTTGTATCAATCAAGTGCAGCCCATGTAATACGAGCGGAGATCAGCTGGTTAGTACTGATAGGCGGTGGTGCAGTCAAGTTATATTTATCGATTTCAGGACCCACTTGGTTTTATCAGTCAGGTTCTTGTCATGTCAGAGAAGAAATGTTATAATCCGGTTTGAATGGTCGTGGCAGAAACATCATTTCTCACTTGTAAGTGCACTTACTTATACGGCATATCAAGCCGGTGATCTTGATATACATATACATTCACTCAGACTCACCCTTATTTTGAAACTGATATAAAGTACACATTAAATGAACAAAAAGGATCCTCGTCTTATCAACAGATGGTACGGCTCGGGCTAACCTTGCCAATAGGGACATGGCTATCGTCAGATAGCCCTTCTCAGTAAGACACTCGGACCCAAGTCTGTGTGAGAAATTAAGAGAACATGACCAAAAACATTCTTTAGACTTGACCAACGACTTTCAGAACAGTGTTCATGGCCTTAATTGCTCAAACCTAATAAGCTGTAGACCAAATTAATGTGAATGAAGCACTGCAGCAACTCTAGAAGAAGATTAATAATTCTATGCATGAGATTCTGGAACGGTTGTTGGAAGCAGAAGCGAAAAGTTATCAGAATATTTTTTAAGGGAATGACAAGTCACGTTGCACAAGTGAATGCAAGTTGTCAAACGTTATGCGACGGATTCACTACCGCGCGCTGCCATGAATATGATCAGCCCGAAGCCAGTTTCTATGTCTTCCACTATTCTGTGTATATTCTTGGCAAGGCCCACACGGTTTTTAGTGGCAACAAGGTCTTAAAAGCAAGCAGTATCCCACTTCAGACCGCTAGCAATATGTAGCGGAAGAGCATTGACTACAGCTGCTAAGCTTAACCTTAGTGCCCTCAAAATTCTTGCTCTTTTTTCCTCAGCTTCTATGACTCAATAGACTGCAAGGTGGACACGGTATTCACGATTGGATAGATTCAACCTATGCGTTAACAGAAAGCATAACTTGTTGAATAATTGCTCAGTCCCTAATTGGCCGATCGATGCCAGAATGGAGATAAAATGAAACTTAATTATCCAGTCAAATTATTGACACGTGCTCCAAGCACTAACCACATTCCTTCCACAAATTAAGGAACGTCTGTGATGATATGTTGATGATAGTTGGAAAAGAAAACGCTGGTTTTTAGTTATGTTTTTTCAAAGGTACTAATGAGTCAGTCGTGTAATAATTCAGTGTGTGTTTCCAGAAGTTAGGCATAAAAAAGAATTCAAATCCTTCACTCTCAGTGCCCAGAGGAAAAATCCTGGCTTCTTAGACTTGGTTTCCTCTTCTAGAACTGTAATAGAAAATGTGATTTTACTTTCCTAATACATAATTACCTCTTCCAGTGAATCAAGATTGTGAGCAAAGGGTTTAGATGAAGTTTTAACAGGGGTTCACATGCCAAATAATTGAATAATTTAAAAAATGGGGTAGTTTGATTTTGCAAAACTAACGTCAATGCTTGTCGTATTTGGGTCTCTAGAAAGTCAGAATTCGTTAGTTGCGTTAGGTTTGGCTTGACTACTTTTTGCCAGGACATGACAGGAAAGGTATCTCAAGTAAATTAAGATATTTAAGAAAGACCGCAATAAGCACTTGGAACTAAGCTAAGCCTTCACAAGCAGGCAAAGCGCACCGGTTAAGACTCAGGAGGAAAACTAGTTTGATGGGCCATAACCATTAACCCGAGAAAGTATGTATAAAAGCAATTCGGAAACTAATACTGTTGGAAGGGATTTTCTCTTCGCATGGCTGTCTCAATCATCTTTCAGTAACTTAATTCCTCGGGTATGGCCAGCAAGGAAATTACCCACACAGCACACACGTAGGGTTGGTAAAAGGGCCTGGACTGGACCCATCTTCTTTCAACCCGGGGCAAAACGCCGTTATTTTAATTGCTCAATTCTACAGCCATTAAACAAATTACTAACTTTGTTTTCCAGATCAGCCCCGTCAAAACCCTGTCAAGTCGGATGTTATCCATTGTCTTGGAACCGGGTTCGTCCAAGATTGCCATCTCTGCACACAGGCTTTTCAAAACCGAAAGCACTAGGAAGTTGAAACATAGTTAGAGCTTATAGTAGTACTGTTTCTGCAATTGCTAAGCTTAACTGTTAAAGCGTACAGTTGCAATGGAGGATTTAGAGATTAAACCACAACATCTAGCACATTGAACTAAAAGGGCAATCCACAAAATCTTATATAAATGGCATACTTCTATTTGACACCTCAACCAAGTTCAAGCAAGAGAGCTCAAGTGAATAGACAGAAACAACTACATCAATGTTTCATTTACAAAATTTCATCACCACAGAAGTGATATGTGAAACGGTGGGGAGTTCAAATTGTTGACGATAGATTACTCTTTGTCAACCACATCCCATGGAATGTTTTTGTCTAAGGTAGACTAGTTCGTGTAGAAACCCGTAGTGGATATTTATATCAAGCTCCTTGATCAGTATTTATCAGCACTCTGAAGTGAAAAAGGATGTTTTAAGTAAATTGGATTACTATAAAGAACTCTCGAAATTATTAATCAGTATCAAACCAAAAGGATGATAAAGATATTACCTTCTCAATCAAAGAGCAGAAGGGGCTGACTGCAAGCTTTCACTTTTTGTTTTCTGTTCCTCAACTTCAAAGAAATCCTGAAGGGCTAACATATCAATACTACAGGATTTCAAGGTCGTTATTGCATCTGCAGTTGCCAAAGCACCAGCAACAGTTGTTATTATCGGAACTTTGTAAGCAAGAGCCATCCTCCTCAGTCGTCGGCCATCAATCTGATCAAGTGCATCCCCAGAGCTCGTGATTATCATCAACTGAATTTGTCCATTGGCAAGCATATCTCCAGCATGGGGACGTCCCTCGTGCATCTTTAGCACGCTCTCAACAGGGATACCTTTCAATTCAAGAAAGTGAGCTGTTCCTGATGTTGCAATAATTCTGAAACCAAGCCCTAGAAAGGCCGTGGCAAGCCTTTCAAGATGACGTTTTGTCAAGTCATTTAAGCTCAGAAAGACGGTACCAGAAACTGGTAGTTTCTGCCCAGCAGCAATTTGAGCCTTGGCAAATGCAATAGCAGGCACATAGGCTATACCCATTACCTCACCAGTGCTCCTCATTTCAGGTCCTAATAACACATCACAGCCTGGGAATTTCTCAAAAGGAAGAACTGCTTCCTTAACAGCCACATGTGCTGGGATCACCTCCTTAGTCAAACCTAGATCATCAAGTGACTTGCCGGCCATCACTAGGGCAGCGTACTTGGCTAGTGGATGACCTATTGCTTTGGAGACAAATGGGACAGTACGAGAAGCACGAGGATTTGCCTCCAACAGAAAAACATCCCCAGCTGCCGTAATTGCATATTGGCAATTCATAAGCCCACAGACATTAAGACTTTTTGCCAATTGTATAGTCCAAGACCTAATTAAGGCCAAACAAGAAGAAGAGACAGTTTGCGTTGGAAGAATACACGCAGAGTCACCAGAGTGAACCCCAGCCTGCTCAATATGCTCCATAATTCCCCCAATCACCACATTACCATGCAAATCTGCCACTGCATCTACATCAATTTCAATAGCATCAGATAAATATTTGTCAATTAATACAGGCCTTTCTGGGTCAACCTTTACAGCATTTTCCAGATAAGTCACAAGTTTATCATCACTATACACGATCTCCATTGCTCTGCCACCTAATACATATGAAGGACGGACAACTACTGGGTAGCCTATATCTGATGCAATGGATAGAGCATCGGCTTCACTCTGAGCAATGCCTCCTTTTGGCTGCTCAATCTTTAGTTCCTTCAGAATAGCATTGAACCGCTTTCGGTCCTCAGCAGCATCAATAGAGTCAGGACATGTACCCCAAATGCACACAAACCCATTGCCACTGGCAGTTTCAAGCTTATTCTCATCTAGATATTGCTGGATAGGCAAAGCCAGCTTCAGTGGTGTTTGACCTCCAAATTGTACAATGACGCCATCAGGTTGTTCCAAGTCTATAACATTTAAAACATCTTCTACTGTCAACGGTTCAAAGTACAGACGATCACTTGTATCATAATCTGTGGACACGGTCTCAGGATTTGAATTCATCATAATTGTCTCATACCCTGCATTCTGTATAAAGGAAAGCACGTAGAAAATCATAAACTACGAGCAACCATCTCAACATACCAATCATGCATAAACATGTTCAACGATAACTATATGATTTGGACCTTTTCACAAAAGTAGTTCATGTCACAACAGGGAACGAGCCCATGAGAATCTTAATAATATTCTGATGACCAGATAAACTGAGATTCAATTCAAAATTTGCTGCAGTTTTTTGTCCCCTCTCAATCAAGGCTGTTGCTTCATCAGAAATTCACTTAACAAGCACAAGCACTAAAACTGCAACTACCAAGAATTTTGATTGTGATCAAGTTACTGGCAGTAATTGAAACAAGAATATTTATTTATGACAAAGTATTTTTTCCTTTATTATCTGTAGGGTTCATACCTTGTAGATAGACATTGCCACGTCAATATTCTTTGCAGTAAATAATTCATAACAGATATCAGAAAATGAAGGAAATATAGTAGGTTGACTTATTAACTACCATCATCACATATGTAAAATGGCAAGTAAAATCTGACAGTAGGCCTCTTTCTTAATTCTTTTTTCCTTCTTTCCAGTTGGTGGAAAGAGAGAGTCCGGGGGAAGTAGATAATGTTCAATCACAAACCTGGAGGGCAAAGGAGGTGTGGCAACAACAGTAATCAAACTCTATCCCTTGACCTATACGGTTGGGTCCTCCACCTAAAATCAAAACCTTCTTCCTTTTGGTTGGAGCCGACTCACACTCAGTGTCATACGAAGAGTACATATAAGGAGTATTAGCCTCGAACTCAGCAGCACAAGTGTCTACTCGCTTGTATGCTGGAATAACTCCAAAAGAAATGCGTTTTGATCGCACTTCCTCCTCTGTGGATTTAGTAGCAAATGCTATCTGCTTATCACTGAAACCACGTTTTTTAATTTCATAGAAGTCGTCCTTTGTAAGATGAGACAACCTTCGAGCCATAAGATATTGTTCAACATCGACCAATTCTTTAAGCTGAGTGAGAAACCATTTGTCAATGTAACTTAGTTCATGTATCTCATCAATTTTCATCCCTTTCTTCATTGCAGCATATATGGCATGGATACGATCAGGGCTTGGAACTCGAATACTGTACTTTAATTGGTCCCAGTCCCAGCCAAGTTCTTTAACTTGTGCACATCCCCATCCTGGATATCCACACTCCAGTGACCGAACTGCTTTCTGATAGGATTCTTGAAATGTGCAACCAACTGCCATTGACTCGCCAACCGATTTCATCTGGGTTGTCAATAATGGCTCAGAACCAGGAAATTTCTCAAATGCAAACCTGGGGATCTGTACAGAGAAAAGAAATTTTGGCGTTGTTAATTATTAGAAAATAAAGCAAGTATTAGTGCAGTGTTAGGGAAACAAGAGTCGGAATGTTTTGGCCAACAGGTTGAAATGATTGAGAAGACGATTTATTAAAAGTACAAACAGAACATTCAGTCATTTAAAGGCCTTGGCAATGACATCGCAATAGTTTTGTCACAACACTCAAAGCAATATATTATAGATTTAATAGAAAAAAATAAAAAGAAAATACAAATTATATCACAAAATAAAAGTTAAAATTTACCCACAAAAAATTAAAAATGTCTAGACCCTCAAAGTAGCAACGCAAGTTGTTGACATCAAAGAAAAGAACACCTATCACCATTGCAATGAGTTAAATTCCACAAGCAATTGCATTTCCAGAACTATAAGTCACTGCCAAAAAGTGAATGAAACCTGTGAAATTAATACTTATATCAAGACATCTTTTTTCTGCATGATACTCTTCCAGCAGTCAGACCTAAGGTAAAGTTTACATCGAAATTTAAATTTACACCAAAATCTCAATATCTTGCATCAATGACTAAGCTTATCATCATCTCCATTGAAAAAAGAAAGGAAAGATTTCAATAATACTTACAAATAGTTCTAACAAACAAGAATTTAAGCCAAGATTATTACTTTCCTGAAAACCAGCTTTAGCCATCAATCTTAACAAGCTAGTCAAAATTTTCTCTTCTCAGTACAACTAATCACAAGAATTTATAAACTGATTCAAGTACGTATTAGTATAGGAAACAAGAAGAAAGCTTAAACAAATGGACTAACCTTCGTCACGACATAATCAATAGAAGGCTCAAAACTTGCCGGTGTCTTCTTGGTTATATCATTAGGAATCTGGTCCAATGAATATCCAACAGACAACTTAGCAGCCATTTTTGCTATAGGAAAACCGGTAGCCTTGGAAGCCAAAGCAGAAGATCTGGACACCCTAGGATTCATCTCAATAACCATAACCTCGCCATCCACAGGGTTCACCGCAAACTGCACATTAGACCCTCCACACTCCACGCCAATCTCTCTAATAATCTTAATCGAATAATCCCTCAACCGTTGATACTCCTTATCAGTCAATGTCTGAGCAGGAGCAACCGTGATCGAATCCCCTGTATGCACTCCCATAGGATCGATATTCTCAATTGAGCAAATGATCACCACATTATCAGCCAAATCACGCATCACCTCTAGCTCATACTCCTTCCACCCCAACAATGACCTCTCAACCAACACCTGCGAGGTCAAGCTAGCTGCCAAACCTGCTTTACAAATAGCCTCAAACTCCTCCTTATTGTAGGCAATACCACCGCCAGTACCACCTAGTGTATATGCAGGTCTAATAATCAACGGAAACTCACCAATTTCACCAGCAATCTCAATACACTCATCAAGTGTAGTTCCAATCCCAGAAGGCGGCGTTTTAACTCCAATGTTCTTCATTGCTTGCTTGAAAAGATCTCTATCCTCAGCTTTTTTAATGGCATCAAGCTTAGCTCCAATCAATTCAACATCATATTTCTCCAGCACACCGCTCTCTGCCAAAGCCACCGCAAGATTCAAAGCTGTCTGACCACCCATTGTAGGCAATATAGCGTCTGGCAGCTCCTTTTGAATAATCTGTTCCACTAACTCCGGCGTCATTGGAGTAATGTAAGTCCGGTCAGCCATTTCCGGGTCAGTCATAATAGTGGCCGGGTTCGAATTTATCAAGACAACCTCGTACCCCTCCTCTCTCAACGCTTTACAAGCCTGAGTACCCGAGTAGTCGAACTCGCAAGCTTGCCCAATCACAATGGGACCAGCACCAAGAATCATGATTTTCTTTAAATCCACGCGTTTGCCAACTTTTGACGGTACCGCAATATCTTTGATAGTCGTTTCAGGGCTGATCTTTTGGCAGCATCGAGTTGAATTCATTCGCTTGCTGAGTCTGCAGTAACGATTGACCCGAAACGGCCATAGTTGGGTATACAGAGAGCTAAAGTTGTTGTTTTCATATACAAAGAGACAAGGATGAGTGAGTTTGGGAAACAAATATTGGCTCTTAAAGAGAGAGGTTGAAGAGAGCGTTTCACGTAAATGGGTCATCTTGGGGTGGCAGGGATGACTCAGTTTCTCTGAGAAAATGGAAACAGACACGGTGGGTAGCGGTAGTGAAAGAGGGTTGTTAAGGGCAGAGGATGAATAAGTATAGGTTTTGGCGGTGTGTTTTTGTTAATTGAAGCGGGTGCATAGATTGTATACAAGTCATAGGGTTCTTAGGCATCTAGGAGAGAAACTTCTGATTCTGTTGTTCACTTGTTTGATTGTGCTGTCGTTAGAGTAAATGCTGTGACTCCACTTGTGCACTCTTTTATTAAGAACCCACTTGTACTTACGTTGTTTAGAATTAAATTCAGTGTCTTCTTCTGCATTGGGTTGAAACCAGCTGTCATCCAATAACCCAAGTAATTAGTAATAAAACATGTGGTTTCGTTTAATGATCTCTATAGACTGCTCCCAAGTGAGCAGCGTCAATTGGCGAGGCCTACTACCCATTACATGTCTAGAAATCAGACCTCCAATTGTGGAAGAGGTCGTACTCGTTCTTCCCATAATCAGCAACAAGTATCGTCAAATACAACTCGTGTGCAAACATTCTCTCCTAATAATCCAAGTATCATCTGTCATTATTGCAAGTGAAGTGGGCATATAGCTAAAGTCTGTCCTTCACCACACAAATTAGCCCGCACTAATTGTTCCTACATCCCATCACACTAGTGCCTCCACTTCAACTCAACCCTAGATTATGGACACGGGAGCTACTCATCATCTCATGTCGGATTTAGGAAACCTGTCGCTTCATTCTAAATATTTTGGCCAGGAGGAAGTTTACTTTAGGTAATAGATCTCGGCTCCCTGTTACTCATATTGGTAATTCTCTTGTTGAGGAAGTTTACTTTAGGTAATAGATCTCGGCTCCCTGTTACTCATATTGGTAATTCTCTTGTTCATACACGTAATCATCGCTTTCGTCTTAATCAAGTTTTACATGTGCCTTCCTCTAACTACAATTTAATTACAGCTCGGTTTTTTATTGATAATAATAATGCTTCTATTGAATTTTTTAACAATTCTTTTGTGATAAAGGACTCAAAAACTCATAAGGTACTATATCAAGGCCGGAGTAGGGACGAATTATACTCATGTCACTACCCACCTCACCACCAATTTGGAGTCATTTTTCTCCAGTCTCTCAGTGGCATCAATGACTTGGTTACCTAATGTTTACTATATTTCAGAAAGTGTTACCTTTAAATAATCTTTCAATTTAAAATAAACATGATTCATCTCTTTGTGTTGTTATAAGAGTCATAAATTACCATTTATTCGTTCTAATTTTCAAGCTACTGGACCATTAGATCTTATTTGTTCGGATTTATAGCGTTCTACATCTCTTACTTCATTTGATAAATTTTCCCATTATATGTTATTGTATGATCATTATAGCAAGTATTGTTGGATTTATTTCTCAAAGTATAGATCTAAGGTGCTTCATAAATTTATTAAGTTTTGCTCCTTTGTTGAAAAACACTTTGGCCCACTTATAAAAACTTTTCAATTTGATTGCGGAGGGGAATTTCAAGCCTTCCATTCTTACTTAAGAAATAATGGGATTTCTCACCGAATTTCTTGCCCCTACACACCTGAACAAAATGAGTATGTCAAATGCAAATACCATCATATAGTTGAAACTGGTCTTGACCTTTTAACTCGTGCATAACTTGATAAGAAATATTAGCCCAGTGCCTTTGATACTGCGTTTTATTTAATTAATCACCTACCCATACCTATTTTGCAATTTGACAATCCATATCATAAGTTATTTGGGGACACTGCTGACTATTCGTCTTTACGTATTTTTGGATGCTTTTGTTTTCCCTATTTACATCCTTATACTTCTAATAAATTGAGTGATCGTTCTTATCAATGTATTTTCCTTGGTTATAGTTGCCTCTATAAAGGCTATAAATGCTTGGATCCTCTCTCTGGAAAAATTTTCATCTCACGTCATGTGGTTTTAATGAGTAGGTGATTTTGTATCTGGTGTTGATGGCTTCTCAGGTTCATGATTAACCAGTTATAATGTCCAAGCTCCTTAATTTCATTTTTCAGCAATTCCACCACCACCTATTATGACATCCATATAGCCCCAACCAATCTCACAACCTTAACATGGACTCTCTACTCGCTAATCAACCGCCCAATGTCAATTTTCACCGAGCTCTGCTTTTCCCTCTCTTCCTTCAACCAATCTATCTAAAACACATCACATGGTTACCCAGGCTCAAACTGATAAGCTAAAGGTGAAAATGTTACTTCCTCAACTGGATGATGTTGATCCAACTTATTATAGTCGAGTGGCCAAGTCTCCTTAGTAACCCACCGTCATGGCAAATGAATATAACACCTTAATTTCCAATGGGATATGGGAACTGGTTCCATTTCATCCCCAATAAAATGTCATCGATTGTAAATGGGTGTTAATTTCCAATGGGATATGGGAACTGGTTCCGTTTCATCCCCAATAAAATGTCATCGATTGTAAATGAGTGTTCAAAACTAAGAAAAATCTTGATGACATTATTGAATGGTATAAGGCTCCACTAGTAGCTAAGCGCTATCATCAACACCCTGGTATGGATTTTGCAGATACTTTTAATCCGATGGTTAAATCCATTATCATTTGCATAATGCTTTCTCTTATGGTTCAGTTCTTTTGGTCTAGAACTTATCTTGATGTTTCTAATGCCTTCTTACATAGCAATTTGGAAGACAATGTGTATATGTATCAACTGTCAAGATTTGTTGATCCTGTGCATCCTGACTATGTTTGTGTGTTGAAAAAGTTAATTTATGGTTTGAAATGTGGAATAAACATTTGACAAAGGCTTTAATGCATTTTGGCTTCATTTGTTCAAAGGTCGACACATCTCTTTATATTTATCGCAAAGGGACAACCTTGTTATTTCGTCTAATTTATATGAATGACATTTTGGTTATGGGAAATTTTCCAAGTCATGTTCGGTCCCTCATTCACTCTTTGGAAGGTCAATTTGCCACTAAAAATTTGGGAAATGCTGCTTATTTTATTGGTATTGAGCTTTATTGGAAGGATGGCTCCTTACATCTCTCTAAATACAATTATACCCAAGATTTATTGAAACGAGCTCAAATGTAAGACTGTAAATTTACTTTTACACCTGCTTGTACTTAGGCCAAGTTGAGATTGTTAGATGGTATCCTCTGTTGGATGGTACGACATATAGAAGTGCTGCAGTGGATTGCAATATCTAATAATTACACGCATGGATATTGCTTATACGGTTAATAAGGTGTCCCAAAATATGCACACTCTGACTATGATTCATAGGCAGGCAATTAAGTGTATTTTATGATGCTTGCATTTGACTATTCATTATGGTATTTTCCTTTGCAAATCTGATAATTTCCAGCTTCATGATTTTAGTCAGTGACGGAGTCAGAAATTTAAGATAGGAGGGTCCAAATATTTAATTTTTTTAATTCTTGAAGGGCCCAATGTACCATTGAGCTCCAAATAACTCTCTCTCTCTCTCTATATATATATATATATATATATATATAATATTTTTTAAAATTTTGGGGAGCCCAGTGCACCACTGGGCCCCATATGACTACCTCCCTGGTTTTAGTGATGTGCATTAAGGGGTGATCAAGATGATTGGAGATCCCTGTCTAGATTTGCTATTTTTGTGATTCCAACCTTATTTCTTGGGTATCTTGTAAGCAAAAGAGGATGTCAAGATGGTCTAAGGAGGCAGAATATTAAGCCCTTGCAACTATAACATCAGAAATGACATAGATTAACATGTTACTTCATGACATTGATTTTTCTCTTTGTACCATTCCAACTCTTTGGTGTGACAAATTGAGTGTAACCTACCTCAACCAATCCATTTTTCTATTCTCATACAAAGCATTTGGAAATTGATTTCCATTTGGTTCAAGAAAAAGTATATAATAGAAAATTAGGGGTTTGCTACATTCCCACCTTAGATCAACTTATGGACATTCTTACAAAGCCATTTCCCAATGTTGGCAGTTATATGAACAGCCACATATATATAAACGAATAGCCACATATATATAAACGAATAGCCACATATATATGACACCCCTTCAGTTTGTTTTTCTCTAATATAAAAGGAGGACGTTGGCTTGTGAGAGTAATGTTTTTATGTAGAAACACCAAATATATTAGAAACCAAATAAGTTTTGGTTCTCTCTTTTTTCTCTCTGCAAGTTTGCATAAATCCGAACGAAAGAGGAAAATTCTCTTCATTCTTCCTTACGTAAATCACACCATCAAGGGTTTGAGTTTGAGGCGTGGATTAACGGTGACTCTAGTAGTCAACCGTGAAACATGGATTAACAATCGGAAAATCGATCAATCGCTTCTGCATTAAGGTCAGTCCTTATAAATCTACATTAGTATCAAAGCCAAGTTTTACGTTTCCCATTGATTTGCGTATTCTGTTATGTTCATATGTTCTCGTGGATTTACATTGAAATTTTGTTTACAAAATTAGAAGTTTTTCGTTTCATGTTATATACAGGTATGAACATAAGAGTGCAATTAAGACCGATGGTTAAAAACACGACACACAAATCCTTGGTTTTGTCAAGTTATGTACAATAAATGCATTTAAAATTTTGTCACATTATACACAGTATGCTTTTAAGACAAGTTGGTTTTACAGAAACCGAAAAGTCTTCTTGGTTTTCATGTTGTATGGTAATACAAACAAGAGTAAATATGGGTTTTCTTTTCTTGTCTTCATTACATGTAAGGAGTTACAGTACGCATGATTGTGTGTGAGGAACAAAAGTCTTCTTGATTTTCGTGTATAT
>JANVCQ010000231.1:9463297-9477505 GCA_025531925.1 Erythroxylum plowmanianum
GTTATTATCATCATCATCATCATCATTATCATCATCATCATTATCATCATCATCATCATCATCATCATCATCATTATTATTATTATTATTATTATTATTACTATTATTATTATTATCATTATTATATGTTCTATATTTTTTATTAGAGTTATAAACTTAATTTTTGAAGAATTAAATATCTAAAATCTAAATTTCTATAAGAATATTCAACGAAATACTAAGATATATAGTATTCATACCCTTATAAATTTTTTTTAAATTCATGTCCTCATAAGTCATTTTATATATAAACAACTAATACTAAACAACTAATTTTACCAAACATATTTAACAAACAGCTAATGTAATCCGCTGGTCAAATCAGCTGATAGAATCAGCTATTGACTAACAGCTAATAACTGATTGCCAAACAGGGCCAATACCCAATCAGCATCACAATAAGTTTCAATTTCGAAAGAATTTTGGGAATAGATAAATAAAACCCTTGATATACTACAAGATATGCATAGTCACATCCCAATGTGATGATTTAGGAGCTTAAACAAAGTGACTAAGCTATTGAACTGCATACGAAAGATCAACACGTGAAAACTGCAAATATAATAATCTTCCTACCAACCACCTATATTGCTTTGGATCATTTAGTAATTCTCAGCTTTTCGCACTAAACTTATAGCCCTTTGGTAATGGCGTAGCTGCTGATTTGGAACCAAGTAAACCAACATCATTTAAAATATCCAGAGTATACTTTCTTTGATTCATACAAAGACCATTGACAAATCTTGAAATCTCCAATCCTAGAAAATATCTTGCATAACTTGATGGATTCCCTAAATGATAAACATAGAAATAGAATTGATTATTAAGAAGAAAAAGAGCCAATAACCTTAACAAAAGAGTGTCTAGAGCCTGAACTCCTCCCAAAGAGAATATCCCTCTATAATAATAGAAAACTTTTCCAAAAACTAACTTTCTCCCGTATTCGTCACCCCTCTTACTCTCTCCCTATGTAACTAACTACAGCTTAGCAACTTTATTTTTCACTCTACTACTCTCATCTCCCCTCTTTACCCTTCTTATTATAAACTTTCCACATCTTGGGCTTCACATATGTTGGCCTTAATAACTGGTCCCTATTACTGCCATAATCTTCAAATTCAGTCTTGTCCTCAATGCTGAAGCTAGGAAATTGGTTGTTAAGAGTCATAACATCCTCCCAAGTAGCATCTTCCTCCGCACCTCCCTTCCACTGAACCAGTACCTGTTGCTGGTTGACACCTGCCATTGAAAAGTCCCTACGCACCAGAACCTTAACAGGCTCAATAACTCCATCAGCGGTAACTTCTAACTCTATAGGCAATTCTGCTTCGACAGTATATTGTCCAATTACTTTCTTCAACTACGACATGTGAAAAACTGGATGAACTTGTGACTGTGTTGCTAAATTTAAGCGATATGTCACATCGCTATACTTCTCCAAAATTTGATAGGGGCCATAATAACGAGGTGCCAGCTTTTGATTAATTCTTCTCACTACTGTTTGCAGTCTATGTGGGCGCAACGTCAAAAAAACCCATTCTCCTACCTCAAACACATGGAGTTTTCTGTGTTTGTCAGCATAATGCTTTATCTGCTCTTGAGCTTTCAACAGATTGTACTTCAGTTGTCTCAAAATTTCATTATGATCATGTAATTCTCTACTCACAGCCTCAACCTCAGTTTCCCCTAACACAAACCTCACAACAATGGGAGGTTTTCTTCTGTACACAACCTCAAAGGGTGTGATACTCGTAGAAATATGAAAGGTGATGTTATACCACAGTTCTGCCCAAGACAACCAACTTACCATTCCTTGAGTTAGATGTAAAATAACGTAGATACGTCTCCAAACACCTATTAACCACCTCGGTTTGACCGTCAGTTTCTGGATGGTAAGAAGAAGACATTTTTAATGTTGTTTCTTGGAACTTGAACAACTCTTGCCAAAAGTTACTGACAAATAAGGGATCTTGTCATTGATGATTGATGTGGCATGCCATACAAGTGAATGATCTCTTTAGCAAAAATGACAACCACGGATCTAGCAGTATATGGATGTTTAAGGAGCACAAAATGGGCATACTTCGACAAACGATCGACCACAACTAAGATTGCATAATACCCTTTAGATTTTGGCAACTTGGTAATGAAATTAAAAGAAATATCCTCCCATATTTGTTATGGAATCGGCAGTAGTTGCAGTAACCCAAGTGGAGAAGTAGTAACATACTTTTGCCATTGGCAAACATCACAACTTCTCACAAACTCTTGAATTCGCTTCTTCATGCCTATCTAATACACATTCCCTGCGATGCGTTTATAAGTCCTAAGGAAACCAAAGTGACCTCCACTTGGAGAGGAATGAAATTCTTCCAATAGTATAGTAATAAAGGTAGAAGATGAAGGAATAACCAGTCTGCACTTATGAAGCAGCACGTTCTTATGCAAGCTTAATTCGGGCCAAGACTGCGGATCGGCTTGTAAATCTACCACAATTTTCCGCAAAAATGCACCCTGTAAAGTCTCTGCTTCCATAGCCTTCCTTTGATGCCAAACTGGGACAACACCAAAGTGTGAAACTCCTCTACTTCATGCATGCGAGACAAAGCATCTGCAGCTTTGTTATCAGGGCCTGGCTTATAAATTGCCTCAAAGTGGTATCCCAACAACTTCGAAATCCAATTATGTTGATCACAACTAGCTACCCTCTACTGTAACAGATGTTTCAAACTCTTTTGGTGGGTAAAGACTACAAAACTGTGACCCAAGAGATAATGTCACCAATGCTGCACCACTAAAACCAAAGCTATCAACTATTTTTCATATACAAATTTGGACAAGTTTTGATTAGCCAAGGCTTTACTGAAATAAGCTATAGGTTTTTTGTTTTGCATCAACACTGCTCCTACACCTTTACCCGAAGTATCACATTCGATTTGGAAAGGTTGAGTAAAGTCAGGAAGAGATAGTACCGGTACAGGAGGTAGGGCCACTTTCAATCTATCAAAAGTATATTGTTCTTCCTCTCCTAATGAAAACCCTCCTTTGTTAATTCAGTCAAGGGCTTGGACAATTTACCATATCCATTGATAAGTTTACAATACTAACCAGTTAAGCCCAAGAACCCTCTAACACCTTTAACATTGCGGGGTACCGGCTACTCCACAACACTTTTAATCTTGACCGAATCTAGCGACATCCCTGCTCCTGAAATCACTTGACCCAAGTATTCCACTTGCTCCCCCACGCTCCCCTCCAAAGATACATTTATTCTTGTTGGCCACAAAATAGTTTTACTGCAATAATTGTAGGATGTGTGTCAAATGAAATAAGTGAGTGGCCCAATCCTTACTATAGACGAGTATATCATAAAAAAACTAAGACAAATTGTGGCAAATAAGGATTAAACATTTGGTTCATTATGGCTTGAAAAGTGGCGGGTGCATTCATTAATTCGAAATGCATCACAAGGAATTCGTAATGACCCTTATGAGTATGGAAAGCGGTTTTGTGAATATCTTTCTCCTTCATTCTAATTTGATGATAACCTGACTTCAAATCCAATTTAGAGAACTAATGTGCTCTATTCAACTCATCAAGTAATTCATTCACCACTGAAATTGGGTACTTATCCAGAAAGTAACCTTGTTAAAGGCACGGTAATTAACACTTTTGCGCCATGTATAATCCTTCTTCTTAACCAAAATTATTGGGCTTGAGAAAGGACTAGAACTATGCCGTATAACCCCCTATTGAAGCAATTCCCCAACCTATTGTTCGATCTCATTTTTATGCAAATGTGGGTAACAATATGGGCATACATTTACTGGACCAACCCTTGATGCAGTTCAATACGAAGCTCTGTTAACCTTATTGGAGGGAGACCCCTCCTTTCAGTGAATACCTCCAAAAATGTTTATATAATTTTATTGAGAGCTCTTTGTTTCTCACTGCTTAGTAACTCACTGGCAGAAACTTTCCCTCCTTCATCATCGACACCCTCTATTCCCTGTATCAGCCCATGAAAAGAGGACGAACAAGTTAAGTCCCCTTTTTTGTTACGCAAAGGACCTGCACTCTTTATTAAACCCTATAGCAACATTGAACTCCTTTAGTTCTAGAAAGATATAGATAACTTGACTTAATCCATAACTACCTTCTCTAAACTTTTCAACCAAGTCACTCTTAACACTGCATACCAATCCTCCCAAATCAATCACATAAGCATCCACAGTCATATCAATTTCTCCAAAGTGAAGCAGCACGTTTAAATATTTACCTTTGACATAAATCTTATGACCATCTCCCAATCTGAACCCAAGCTCCCTAGCTTGAGTAAAGCAGCAGCCACTTGGGGAGAGATGAAATTATGAGTGGCACCACTATCCACCAAAACCAATACAAGAACTCCCTTCAATTTCCTTTCTATCTTTAATGTCTCCACTTCCTCCATAATTTCGTTGGTGAGTCCACACATACCCATAGCCTTACACCCAAGAGATTCCTTATCGTCTTCTTCGTGCTCGTCAATCTCCATTACCAGCACCTCTCCCTCACTGGGACTCTCATCATCCTCCAATATCAACAGTCGTAATTCTTTTTCTGGACACTGATATAATGAGTGAAACTTATTCCCACACCAAAAACACAACCCCTTAGATCTCCTCTCTATAAGTTCTGGGTACGTAAGGTGTTTCAACCCCTTACTCCAATCACCGTTAGCTCCCCTTTTCTTGTCTAGTCGTGAATGAGAAATAGAGAGCGACGATGTTGTTTTTCTATCATTGGACCCAAGGGAACTCCCCAAACATGATTTAACCCTATTTTCATTCACTGATTCCGAGCCCACAGATTCGGTGCGACCTAATTGGGTCCTTCCCTCATGTTCTCTGGCCATCAGGTCACCTTATGTATTCAAATGAAACCTATAATGACAAGAAATGTGTGGTTTCCAAACAACACGATCTCCAGCTGACATCTCTACCTCCAAACGCGAGCAACCTTCATCATCTGAGAGCGAGTCTGTGGGTTAAAGGTACAACGTAGTTATAAGAGAGACCTACCATAAAGCACCTTAGTATTGTGCCTCTGGCAAGTGACTGACTTACAACGAGATCAGTTCAAACTCTGCGATATACTCCTCTACACTCCCAATTTGACGCAAATCGAAAAGCTCCTCAAACGGATTGTCATACCGATGACCGTTGTATCTCTCAATCAATGCCTACTTCAACTTGAGCCAGGTGAGATGGTCCTCTGTTTCACGCAACAAGTTGAACTATTGAATCATTGGTCTTTCCATATTGAGCTTAGCTAGCTTTACTTTGACATCATTAGCAGTGCTTTGGACCTCAAAATAAGTCTCTATCCATGTAATCCAACCAACGGGGTCCTCACCATTAAACAACAGCAGTTCTATCTTCTTCACTGCCATATGGTACTTGTCAGAGTTATCCCCCAAAATTTTGGAAACACCGCCTTCGTCAAAACCACCTCTACTCCTACCAAAATGGGAACCACCACCACTAGAGCTTCCCTCAGTCTAACCCCCCAACCCCTTGTTAATTTCTAGCAATAAAGATTGCTTGAAATCCTCCAAGAAAGACTTAACGGAATACTCTAATGATGTAACTCGATTCTCCAATAAATCCATCCTATTTTTCATTTTTAAGGGCATTGGTGAATTATCTGATAGGTCTGACCAATTGATGGATTCCCTAAATGATAAAGGTAGAAATAGAATTGATTATTAAGAATAAAAAGAGCCAATAACCCTAATAAAAGAGTGTCCAGAGCCTGAGCTCCTCCTAGAGAGAATATCCCTCTATTATAACAGAAAACTTTTCCAAAAACTAACTTTCCCTTGTATTCCTCACCCCTCTTATCCTCTCCCTACGTAACTAACTTCAGTTCAGCAGCTTTATTTTTCACTCTACTACTCTCATCTCCCTTTTTTACCCTTTTTATTCTTCCACTTATAAACTTTCCACATCTTGGGCTTCACATATGTTGGCCTTAATAATTGATCTCTATTATAACCCAAATCCTTTATAATAAACCATTCATGCAAAAATTGATTCACCTTTTGTATTTATAATTATGAAGATCCTATAAGAAGAACGTCGTCAATATAAACAATTAAAATAGGAGTTTGTTTTTTTTAATAAACAAACAATGATCATTTGAAGATTGAATGAAGCTAAGTTATTGCAATTTTGTTGTAAGCTTTTGATTCCACTATCTTGAGGCTTGCTTTAAGCCATACAATGATATGATCAACTTGCAAACTTGATGTTTTTGAGCTTTAACCTTTAGGAGATATCAAATATACTTCTTCATATAAATATCCACGAATAAAAGCATTATTGATATCTAGTTGATGAAGTGACCATAAATAAGCAGATACACTAGCCAAGAAAATTCTGATCATTATATTGGTAAAAAAATTATCCCTGAAATCAATCCCTTGAACCTGGTTATATCCCTTGGTGACTAAGCTTGCTTTGTATCTATCAATTGTTCCATTAGGTTTCATTTTCACTTATATATGTCCATTTTGATTTTATGGCCTTCTTTCTTGGTGGTAATTCTATCAACTCCCATGTCTTATTTCTCTCACGTGCATTTAATTCTACATTCATCGCATCCGCCCACTCATTTTTAAGTCTAACTTAATTAAAAGAAAATGGTTATTAAATATTAGACACTGTAGCTAAAAATGACATGTAAGATGTAGAACATTCAGGTGATTTAGGATAAGGAAATGTGTTTGGTGTGAGGTTTGTGCAGTTCGTAAACAAAGGAGCAGATTGCACATTATGGGAAACAAAATCATTCAACCATGCAAGTGCTTTTCTGACTTTGGCATTTTTCTTTAATTATGACTCTTTAGATATCATCAATGGTGGTTATGTGTTTGGGTTATTGGTTATTCGTGTACTGGTTTAGGTTGATATAGTGGATTAAAAGAATTTATGTCTATTTGAAAATCATTTGAATGGGTACAAGAAAATAGCTCATCAGGTTCTTGTAAATTAAAAAGTTTCGGTAAATGAGTAGTTTATGCAGGTTCTTGTAGTTTATGACAAGGAAAAATATTTTCATGAAACTGAACATCTCTGGAAACAAGAACTTTATGGTTTTGAATATCATAAAGTTTATACATCTTCTGTCCATGGCTATATCCAATAAAAACACACTGATATGCTCTAGTATCAAACTTTCTTTTTTCAGGTTTAGTATTTGCATTAAAAACACAAGCATCCAAAACTTTGAAGGTGTTTATAAGAAAGTTGTTTATAGAAAAGAATTTCATATGCGGTTTTTCAACTTATTCTAACAGATGGTAAATGATTTATTATATAAGCGGTAGTAAGGATAAAGTCTTCCCAATGCCTATCTGGCAAATGTGATTGAAACATCATGACTCTTGAAACTTGTAACACATGTTTGTGTTTTCTGTCTATCACTCCATTCTATTTAGGGGTACGAATACAAGATCATTGATGTAAAATTCCATTGTTGGATAGTAACAAAAGACAATCTTAACTCAAGAATTCTGATCCATTGTCACTTTGCATTTTTATACCTTAAGATTGAATTGTGTTTGGGTCATTTGAAAAAATGATTAAAGAACTGAAGGGACTTGAGATTTATATTTTAGTATAAATGTCCATGTACATTTGCTAAAATGATCAATAATAGTTAGGAAGAATTTTGAACCACTAAGGCTAGGAGTATAATATGGACCCCATAAATCCACATGAATGAGTTCAAAACACCTGGTTGTATGTATATCAATAGTCGGAAAAGGATTGCTCTAGAATTTTGCAATGGGAGAGATATCACAAACATTTGGGTATTCAGAATGAATTTTATTCATATACAAATGTGAGTGATTACAATATTTAAAGGATGACCAAATCTATTATTCCATACTACACATCTACGACAAACCCTTTATTTGCGAAAGACTACAGAAAGCAATTGGCTTTAGCAATATGAGAGTCTATGATTTGTTGATCAAACAAAGAGGGATCAAGTATATACAATCTGCCTATTATTTTTCTAACTACTAGTGTTTCATTAGTCTTCAAGTCCTGTAAAAGACAGAAAGATGGATAAAATTTGAATTTTATATATGCTGTAATTGTTAACTTGTTAACAAATAACAAGTTGAATTAAAAGCTAAGTATATGTAAGGCTTTGGTTAAGGTTATTCTATTTGTCAAATTTATATCACCTGTATGGTGAACAAACTTAATAGTTCCATCTTGTAGGTAAATTGGGGTTGGCTAATTGGATGGAGTTATGGTTTTCATTTTCTTAACATCTATGCATATGTGATTCGAAGCTCCAATATCTATTATCCAAGATTCATTTCCAATTAATTCAAGAGAACTAAGAGATCTATGTGTTATGGTACCTATAAATTGTTCAAAATGTGCAAAATTCACTTTATTTCATTTATTTGATTTAGATTTTGTTTTTTGACTCATGAATCTGTCAACCTTCTGTGAATCATACCAGAAATACTGTGCTGCCAGTCATTTGTATTTTTTTAACTGATTTCTATCCATTTCTCCTACTTTCACTATTTCTACCATATTCACCACATTTTTCTTCCATGCTTTTGATCTTTGCTCTTTTTATTCCTTATACCAATGACTAGTATGGATATCCATGTATCTTGAAGCATCCTTAGTATGCCCTTCCATTTTATAAAAATCACATTTCAATTCAGATTTATCCATCATATCTCTTCTTCTATGACTTCCTTTCCCTCCTTTATATGTCTTATTCATTTGTCCTCTAACTAGCATTACATTATTGTTGTTATTGTTACTAATCGACACATTTATTTCTTTTTGTCTCTTCACTCTTAAGATTACTGAATAAGCTTTGTCAATGATCGGTGATGGATCCATCTCACCAAAATATGATTCTTAACTTGATCATAATTGCCATTTAACCTCATTAAAAAAATGTATAAGCTTATTAATTAAGTTTATCTCCTCTATTGTCTTCCCAAAACCACAAGTGCAGTGGCCATATGAATACCTCGGTATCAGCATCAAACATCCTAGCTCATCCCAGAGCTCCTCCAACCTTGTAAAATTTCTAACAACAATCATATTTCCTTGTGTAATTATACTTATTTCTCTTTGTAACTAACAAAGAAGAGGACCGTTACATTCCTTATATCTCTTTTCTAATTCCTTCCAAAGTTCAAAAGCACTTGACACATACAAATAAGCACCAACAATATCTTTAGAAATTGAATTTAGCATCCATGAAGTAACAATACTATCAACTTTACACCATGAATCATAAACTGAGGAACTTTCATCCGGTATTTTATATCTGCCATCTATAAAACCTAACTTCATTTTTGCCTTGAGAGCTAACTTCATGGCATGACTCTATGAAAGATAATTGTTATGTTTTAGTAAAGTTGTTACTAATGTCATTTTAGGATGATATGATCCTTGTAGAATTAATGAATCATTTGTACTTTGAATAACCAAGTTCTCCATTCTTGATTTCCATTCAACTTGTAAACTTGAACCGAACCCTTCTTCCTTCGCACTTCGATGAAGATAGTTAACAGAAAAACAACGAAGTTAACAAGCTCAATTTTAGATCAAGAACTTTGTTCTGATACAATATACAAGTTTAAGCTAAGAAAATTTCTCTCTAATTACTATCTGCAGTGTTCTCAAACCTATATACAAAAATCTCTAGGAGCTAACTAATAACAGGCTAACTAAAAAAGTAACTAACTTCTGTACAAGTGAACAATATATATAAAAACAATATTTGTTTGTAAACTAGTTTACTTTATAAGTGATTTTAAATAATAGGTTACGCGTCATATTGATAATTTTCAACAATTTAGGTCATACAACCACCTATAAATAAGGTCGCACGATTAGTGTTAATCATATGCTTTAAGTTGATTGATTTGGCATATAGCTAATATCAACGCTGATTGAAACAAATTTATCTTGAGAATATAAAATTTTTAGTCTATTTTCTCATTTAGGCTCTATTTGGCAATCAGCTGATTGCATTATCTGTGAGCTGATTCTATCAGTTGTTAGCTGATAACTGATTCAATCAACTAATTTGACTAGTTGATTGCATTAGCTGTTTGTCATTTGATGTTTAGTAAAATTAGTTGTTTAGTATTAGATGTTAATATGTAAAATGACTATTGAGGACATGACTTTAAAAAAAATTATAAGGGTATGAATATTAAATATCTTAGTATTTCTTTCAATATTCCAATATTCACCGTATCAAAAAATTTCGTCATGGATTTATTCATCTCTATTGTTGCACTCTGCCTCTTTTGAATCAATTGCATCACATCGTCAAGCCTTTCATACATTGTTGCAGATCTTCCTGCCCTTTTAGGGGAATCTGTTCTTTGTTACTTTGTGAACTATCACCCTCCAAAACCCTTTTGCATCTTCTTCTCTCACTCCTTTCATCATGTGTAGCTTGAGGGGTCGAGGTAGATTCTCTCCACACTTCTTCCCAATTGTTTAGACCACTAGTCTCATCTATATTTTCATGATCATGATAGGCTGACAATTGATGATGAGCATTATGACTAGCAGGTGGAGAAGGAATATATAATTCCTCAACTTCTCGTTGTCCTTGTGGAGGGTCAGTCACAGGACAAAATGTAGTCTCTCCTTGAGCTAAACATCCAAAAAGTTGATCCAACTTATATTCAAGCTCATGTTCAAGCCCTTCCTCTTTAAATGTTTTAAAATTGATGTTCTCCTACAAAAAAATTAACTAACTTATTTTTAACTAACTGTTTACCATTACAGTAAAGGAAATGAATTTGAATTGGAGAAAAGGGGATAACCTTAATCTTCAAAGTCCACTTGTTCCTTTGTCATAATCCCATCCTATTCCCATTTCTTTCCCTTTCAATTGTTTTCAAATACTCCATCTAGTTCTCATCCAATCAAACTTATTTTTAAGCTTAGTTTTATCCCATGGTAAGTTGGTTGCTTTGTGAAACTCTTCTTCCACCTTTTTCCACGGTAATCTTTTACCAATAACTCCACCGTGTTTTCCATTACTCCTTTCAATTTCTTGGTTACAAATATCACAAAAAATAAGAAGAGTTTCTTTTAGTTCCTTTTTGGGATGATTCCATCTAATTATATAAGATGAAAAAAATTATATGCTAGTTAATCAATTTGCAATTGATTTCACTACTTAATTAGTTTTGCTAATTTGAATTAGACTATTTCAACAAAATAAATATATAAATACTATTTTATCATCGTAATATTTTTATTTATTACTTAATTTAAAATTATTTGATTTCTTAATTTAAAATAAGTAATAAAATTAACTTGTGAATATTATTCAAAAATTATATAAAATTGTAATATATATATATATATATATATATTAAAATATTATATATAAAAACATTTTTATTAAATTATTATTTGTTTATATATAATAATTTAAACAAATTACTATGTGTTCATAATCAAATTAAATATTAATAGATAAACATCTATTACTGAACACACCACATCAGTAAAAATAATTTTTAACTTTATTTATATAATTTTTAAAAATTTGTAAATTAAAATTTAACAATAAACTAAAAGATTAAACATACCTTTAAAAACTCAAAACTTCTTGGAAAACCTTAAAGACGTAAAAATCCCCTTGCAATCAAAGACAACCCTGAACATGCTAAGCATGCCCTATATTTTATACATTTAAAAACCAAGATTCATATTCCCCCACCTCATTTATGAATGTCTTTCTTTACCCGTCCATCCTCCATTGGTTACATGTAAAGATAATTATAGTTCTTTTGGTAACAAAAAACTATTAAATAATTAAATAATCAACAAAAAATTTTAATTGTCCAAGACAAGCTATACTCTTTTACTTTCAAATCATATGGTGATTGTCCAACTCTCTTTCCTTTCCCTTTTATATGTATATCTTGATTTATATATTAATAAATGAATATCAACATTTATCATACTAAACTTAATATGTACAAATAAAAATAGTTATATGTCTAAATTTAGACAAAATAAAAACTACACTGAGTGTGAAGAAATAATGTTTAACTATCGTGTTTAAAGAAAGATGTAATACGATATCCCATCCTAATTGTACTAGTGGTAGCAGAAGGAAAACATGGACTTACTAAAAAATGAAAGCTAACAAAGTTGAAAAACATCACAAAAAATAACTGAATAGGAATATGATCTTGTATAAAAGGAATAAATAGGAATATGCTCCTGCATAAGCCAAATAACAAATGACAGCACTATTCTAGTGATAGAATAAATCTATAATAAATTGAAACCATTGTAATTTGAAATTGTACTATATCATGCGATACAATACTGTTGTTTTATGCCATACAATATTCTTTATATTAGTAATAGATATTTCAATAACAACAAATACAAATCCTAATTTCTAATCCTTACCATTCCACCCCAGGGTCTTCACACCAATTCAGAACCAAAAATGATCTCAATTGTATATCTTGGGCCACTAAACTTTAAAGTTGATGCTCTATTACAAGAAAAAAGGTTAGTGTTAATGCTTTTAATTTTACAACAATTCAGCCTCTGTTATTGTCTAAATTATTTAATAACTTGACAAACACAAACAAAAACACAAAAATAATGACTTCAGTCAATTCTAGTAATCCTTACATGACCTAGTAATTATTTTACTCTAAGCTTAGGGGTTCAGCAAAGCAAATAAACCTCCAAACCATATTCAAAATAACAGGAACACAATTGCATTATACTTGGTACCTTCAAGTCAATCATTCATACCATTAACTTCGTATTACATCTCTAAATTGGCAAGCAACTTTTTAACCAAAAAAATCATTTTATTGTATATATACATATATGCATGCATTAAATTTAAATGTGCTTGTCAATAACAAAATAATTTTTAAACAAAATTTGAATGACAATGCTTTAAAGAAAGTTACAGCGTATATCTCTCAAACATGCCTTTTTCAAACCTTAATCTTAGACGTGTATTATAATTAAATTGAACCTAATCAATGTTATTTTTTAAGACATGTCACAGATTGGGTTTTGTTGCCACTTGGAGAATGATATCTAGAAGTTTTAAAGGGTTTTATGACTCAAAGTCTTCATGGGTCAAAATTATTACCAAAGTGGAGAAACCTCCTAAACCACCATCTCCATAATCCACTTGCTTGATCCAACCAAACGTAACTTAACACTCAATACAACCCAAGAGATGATAAAAACATTAGTACCCACTGAAACCCAACAAGATTCAATCAAAAAACAGAAACAATCTTCCTTTCAATCAAGTGAGGCATGACATATCATAGAAATAACAAAACTTACAAATGAAAACAAAGAAAGATAGCATTGGCATTAAAGAAAACAACGAACAACTCACCAGAAAGCAAAATCCAAGTGAACCCACCAGGGATCGGTAAAGAATCAGAGTCACTGATTAGGTAATCTAAGATTATGTTAGCTTTTTATAGGTGAAAAACAGACAGTGGATAGTTGTGATTTAACAAATGGAGTTAAATGCAATAAATAAAAAAATCAGCTACAACCCCATAAAACATCTTTCTCAGATATATTGTCAGACTTCATTTATATCTTAACTACTATTACACTTCATTTAATGAAATATCTATCTCAGATATACTTTCATTAAATCAACAGATAGTTTCATTAAATAAAAGGGCAATTGTGATTGGATACTGCAGGAGATAAATGCAATAAATAATAAAAGTTGCCACATCCCCCCCACAAAACATCAGACTGGTTAAATCAACAGATACAAAGTAGATACAATCATAATACTCTACAGTGCAGTGATAAGAACAACATATAAATTGAAGCCTCTTAAACCATATCCTACAATCCATAGCAATCAAAAACCTTCCTTCGTACAACCTAAAGCTAGTATCTAGATACCAAACTCCAAAACAAATACCCACAAAATAAGAGTAGATTCAAATGAAGAAGAAGGATCTTTAAAAAATTTTGTTTCTTGTAATCCTTTTATTGGGTCGCCATAACTCAATAACCAGGAAAATACACATCAATTTCAACAATTAACACAAATTTCTCATAAACCAAAAGAACAAAC
>JANVCQ010000231.1:9482436-9495954 GCA_025531925.1 Erythroxylum plowmanianum
CAAATAAATGAATAGTTGCAATTAAGATAATGGAGCCTCTCCTCCTTAGGATTGGTTACTGCATAGGCAAAGATAAGTTGAGAAAATGTAGTAGTAAAGAAAAATGAACAATCATGTACCTGTTTTTCTGCCTCTGTCAGGTTATTCCACAGAAGCCCAATCTTCTTGCTAATAATCCTCTCTTGCCTGTAGTATTGAGGCTTTAGCCTAGCATAATGCTTTAGACGTGGAGGCACATCTAAACCATGAGGTTTCTGATACTCATGAAACGCATGAGGAATATGGTACAGAACACCTTTGAGCTGATTGGAGCCCAAGTTTATAGTAACTAGATAACCATTATCAATTTTTCCATCAATTGTTCCAGTCACTGAAGACCCAAGATGCAATTCCGGACTTCTTACAACCAAAAGAATGGCTATTTATTTGCAAGGCAGCAACAGATCTAGAATTCAAGAGATATTGCACTGCTAAAAATATCATGTACACAAATATCAAAAGTTCATATGAAGCACCTTCAAGCTAAGTTATCAAAGCATCATCTCACAACATCTCTTCGTTATGGATAGCTACACCGAAATAACCGCTCCAAACTAAAAATTCAAAAATTCCAAGGAATCAATGAACGAGTAATTACACTATGAACAAACAACACATTTAAAAAAACACCAATAGCAAATCTTTTTAAGGCGTAACATTAGGGTGCTTTTAAGAGAGAGAAATAAAGAGAGGGGGAAAGAGAGATACTAGAAGAAGAAGAAGGAGGAGAAGAGGAGTTGTTATTCTTGTTGGTCATGGCTCTAATAACCAATAAATTGCACCCATAAGAAGAAATCTTGCGCCCCGAATCTCTAATCTTCAAAACCCCAGTTTTTTTATTTTAATTTTGATTTCTCGATAATAGATTGATTCCTTCGGAGCAAAGAGCTTCCAGTCGCATTCTTCACATGCAGTGCCCATAGATCCATTCTAATTTAAGATCCCAATTTTCTCAAGAATTTAACACACCCAGACGAACAAAGAGATGACTTTTGATGGAAGTGAACTGAAGATATTCCTAGGAAAATTTTGAGACGAAGGTGAGAAAGTGAAGATCGTTAGTATCGTTAAGAGCTCCATTGCCATGACACTTTCTCTAAAACCCTAGAAAGAAAGCACAAAGAAGCGAAGAGATTAGAGCGTGAAATTCATATCAAAACCAGTAAAAAAAACAAAGAAGGAGACAATCATAAAATCTAACCAAGTATTGAAAAGGCTTCAGCTTGAGCTCGACGGAAGAGAGAATGAGATCAGAGGATTATGAAAGAAGGAAAAGGGTTTGGTAGTTAAGAGGAGAAATCATTGTTGGGGCGTTGGTTACGGTGCTACTCCGACGATGACCAGATCCCGTCAAGGCCAACCTGATTTGGACGATTCCCATCTGGTTACGAAGAGTTGAGAGAAAAACGCGAAGACCCTTATGGAGAAAATGAGAGAGACGAGTGAGAGGTTTTTGGGCAAACTTGACATTTTAGGTTTAGGGTAATCAACTGATTACCCCGAACACTGGTGTGGAGCAGCTTACAGCCAACCCAACTCGCCAATTACCAAACACATTTATCAACTGTTTGACTATCAAACAACTGATTTTGGTCAATCAGCTAATTTTTTAGCTGATCAGCTGTTATTCAAACATGCCCTTAATATGGAAAAACAATTATCGATTTTGTTAAATTATTATAAATTATGATAAATATTTTCAGAAATATTAATTTTATTTAAAACTATTTATAAATATTTAAATTAGATTTGCATAATTTGGGTATACATATTCACAAAAAACTTGTGAAAATCTTAAGCTGGATGTACTTACCCAAACAAAATGAGGTAAAAACTTAAAAGCCCCAAATTAAGTCAGGTTAGATATATACTTCACTGTCAGGGATTCCGCGTATTCCTCTCGCGATTTCTGGGAGAGGCACCAACCATTCGCTTCCATCTCCAGGATTAATGTGAGGGCTTCCTTCAGCTATGCCAATTCCAGTGCCATAACCCATTGCATGGTAATAAATCTTATGAATAAACTCGTACACTTTAGTTTTAGTTTATTCACAAAAAACGATTACTCCGTAAATACTCTGAGCAGCAGCATCAGGTTCGGATGCTTTCTAAATTACACTAACATACTTAAATGTAGAAATATTTCAAACTTTTTTTTCTTTGCCGTTTACAAACATTGCTAATTATCATCATGTACTTTAATTTTCACTTCATGATCTACGAAGAAATGTATTCATGTGGCCCAAAGATATCTTCTTTTTAGTTTCTTTCTTAGTTTCTATTCATGAACTTTGGTGGATCATGACTCTGTGTGGATTTGGGGTTTTACTGCTTGTTGGTTGATGGGGGATTCTGGAATTTCACGTATTCTTCATGTTTGATCATTGACCTATAGATACGTTGCCTATTCGGAAGTAAGTAATTGCAGTTTCACTCTTATTTTCTTCCTATTAATGAATATGCTTAATTCTTTGCCTTTCTTCCTTTCGTGATGCGTGACTGTATTGGGATAGTAATAGTTATCTTTTCCTATTTGATGGATTTGTAACTGTGACTACTTCACTCGTATTTTCTTTGATTACTCTTGTTCTTTATTGGGAGTTGATCCTTTAATGTGATTAATGTAATTAACTTGCTTTTGTCAACATTGTTCTAGTGACATCTTGATATGCTTGAAAAGTAGAATGGGGCCAAGATGGAAAGGGAAGGGTGCAGAAGCCAAAGCTTTGGCTGATCCCATGTCAAAGATAGTCTCACAACTTTGTTGTTCTCTAATTCAATCAGATGCTTGTGGTTTACTAACTGGCTGTTCTGTCCTTCTTGCTATAGAAGTAGAACAAACTGAATTGCTCATTCGAGCATGTTTTGGTCGGCCAATTGTCACATCTGATAGGGATAAACAGTGGTTTGAGTTGGGCGTGGAGGAAGCCTTTTATCTTCACTTTTCTCTGAAATGCCTGAGAATTGTTGGTGGAGATAATGTTGTTATAGACAGTGCAGAGCTGTGGCAGCGGATGAAATCACAGAGATCGAACTTCCCAGAATTTTACAAGGCTTATTCTCATCTTCGAACAAAAAACTGGGTTGTAAGGCCTGGGTCTCAATATGGTGTGGACTGTGTTGCCTACCGTCACCATCCCTCTCTGGTTCATTCAGAATATGCTGTACTTGTTTTGTCAGAAAGTGTGTGCGGGAGATTAACAGAATGGTCAGACATTTATGGGACTGTTCGACTTTGTGGTAGTGTTGCAAAGACATTGTTGGTTCTTACTGTCAACAAAAATGGTTGTGATACTGCCTCTCCATCAGTTTTAGACAACTACAGTGTTGAAAAGCGCATTATCACAAGATGGATTCCAGAACGGAGTCGTGAGAAACATTCAAGTAGTCAAAGTGAAATGAAGTAAGAGCAGTTTAGAATCTAAATTCTGCTTTTTGTCAAGTATGCACGTTTGCATATTAACCAACCTTCAAAATCTTTGGTTTATTATCATCTGTTGGTAAATTGGAGAGAAAAAGTTTTGGTTTGTACGTCATTCATCTCCCTTTACTTCAGAAAACTAAATTCTTGTAATACAGTATAGCCCTTAAGATGGAAATATTGAAAATCAACTCTCAGTTTTAAACTAAATTTTGTTTGTGCCTTTTCTCGACAATTTGAATTTCTTAAAAGCTTTACACATATCCTCCACTGTTTGATGATTTGGATGTGAATTGCTGACACAACTCGCAGATAGTTAGATTGTTTTAGAATACATATTAAGATTTCATTAATTTTTCCATGAGGATGTTTAATGCTAGAAACACCTTTTGGTCAAAAACAATCAAATGCGCATATTATTTATCGATGACATTGGCTATTACAAATTGCTGTTTAGAAGCTTCTCTGTGATTCTCACTTGGCAGGTTGTGGAAACAATTGGCATGGTGAAATAGATGTGATTTCAGAATCTGAATTCAACTTGTATTTTATATATAGTTTACTTTTAATTTCTGAATAAGAGCATTATGTGAAGGAGAAGGGAATTGCATATTCAGCTAAAAGATAGCTTGATTTGAATAGTTCATATTTTTAACTTTGAACAGATACACACATAAGATGGTAAACACTTTACTGGCCGAGCCATAAAATTTATGTTTGTCTATCTTTTTATATCCCTTGATCTGGAACGTTAGTTGGCTTCATGGTGTGGGTGTTTCCTAAGACCTTTTTCTCCTCCTGCTTCTTTTCTTGGACAGTTATCTTATTCTGTTAGCTCTGACCAAGATTAAGAAATATAATAGCTCTGTCCTTCTTATTCACCTTTTCATATTTGCTATTAGTTTTTGATACATTGAATAAGATAATAGCTGTCTTTCATGGATTGCTGAGCCTTGTGACAACCACCATGCATATTCTAATATGCTTCAAGTCCATCTCAACCCTTTTTAGTCGCATAAGTAAATAAATGATGACTGGAAAGGTTAAATATACCGGCAACCCTTGCAATATGGTCATTTCCAGAATGAATTTAGTTTGGAAGGTTTGTAATTTCCTAATTTGCAAAGCAAATCTAACTCAGTACTTTACAATGTAGATTTTCAGACTTCACACGTGCAATCCTAATATATTCTTACAGGTGGTTATTCTGGTTCATAGAAATTCATAGAACTTGAAAGAGTATAGAAGAATTGCACTTATGTATAGTTACGACATTATTTAACAGCGGTAATAATTGCTGCATTGTGTTTCATTAAAGAAACAAGTTCAGTGAATATACATTACATTTCTTTATTTAATTTAAAATAAGAAAAGAAAGATTGGTTACAAGAAATAAATTTATTCATAGAAAAACATATACAACTGGTCTTTCAATATTAAGAGCCAAAAGCTTATCGGGCACAGGCCATCCTAAAATTGCAATAGAAAAGCATACAATACATGCTTGACAAACTAAACATCCAGGCATTTCTTTACTTCATTTAGAAGTGGATTCTGCTTGGCTGTGCTTTTGTCATCCTTGCTTCACCATAGGGTTCATCATTATCCATTCGGCGATTGTTTCTAAAGGCTGCACAGCCAATTACATAAGCAATCACTAGGATAATCAATACAATGATGTTTATCACTGACACCTTTCTCCAACTCCTCTTCAGGCTGCCTAGCACGCCAGCCTTGCAAGAGTTGCAAGAATAGCATAGTTGCTCTTGGTCGTTACTCCAGCTGTTGCAGTCGCTATTGTAAACTACTCCTCCTGGTGTCCACATAGTCTCATTAACATAGGTGAATCCACATTCTGTAGGCGGCTTGCAGCAGCCAGACTACACAGACAATTGTTAAACCCTTGTTAACATTAAAGGTATGTGTGATGGCTGGCAATATGTTCTTAAATATACAGGCTTTGAAAATGCAGACATGAAACAACAAATGTGCATAATGCAACCTGGATGGGGGATTTTTCAGTTGAATTTTTCTTCTCAACCTGGACTGGGGATTTTTCGGTTGAATTTTTCTTCTAGCTTATTTGTAAAATCCTGAATAAGTTTTTGATTTATTTTCATTGCAGGATGAAAGAAGGATCTTCAGAAGCTCTAGATTAATTCCATTCAGTGTGTTTGGAAGCAACAATGTATGGTTGTCGGCATTGTCATTGTAACTAGATTTCACTGCTTCGGTTTCAATGTTAACCTTCTTCATGACAGGATGAAGATCTCATCTCTTGTTCAGTTATTCACATGTACTGATAACAGCAGGACAAAACTCATCTGCCCCGATGCTGTCTACCCAGATTGAAAATAAGCACTTCTGGTCTTGGTATGATATTAGCAGATTGACGAGCGTGGAACAGAATATTATATTACTGAACTCTAAAGAACCTAATTAGAGTTTGCTGGATACCATTGGGTTGTCCTGTGTAATCATTATTAGTAGTCTCAAGTTCTCAGTTTTCCCAATTTTTTTCACAGGACTTCCATGGCTTAAAACACTTACATTGTGAATCGACCAGACATTGTGGTCCTAGTGTTTTCGAAGTTGACTATCATTTTCTATGGATGTAGAAAAATGGTTATGTTTGTTGCATTAATCGAGGGAAGCATGTGAACAACAATGGGAGACTACTAAACTTTACCGGAAAACAGGATCTTATATATCAAATCAAAGATTATGAAACTGGTAAGAGGGGAGAAAAAAAAGGTATACTATCAAGGACCACGAGACGTCAAACAGATGCAAGAAGCCATATGAACATGTGCCTTTAAAGTAGAACAAGCAACAAGAATATTACCTTTTTAGTAAAAGTTGAGGTTAAGAAACCGTCAACTTGGATTATATATAAAGAATCCCCCTTTCTAGGACATTATCTAGAGAAAGGAACGGCCGGCACGATTTGTGTTACCAAGAAATCGCATACCTATCTTAGCTACTAACCTAAATGCCCCCAGGCCACTCCCCATACCAATTGTTTAAGCCATAGATTAAGACTCTGATATCTTAAAAGTCAAGAAGATGATGTTGATACTATAGAAAGTTGCTTTTGTAAGTTTCAAAGAGAAGAGTATTTTGAATCAGAATATTCAGTCCCTTTCCAATTTACTGGTCAGAAAGGCAAAAAAGAATAAAGAGTTTTGCAGCAAAAAGGTTTAGTTTTTATTTCTGCTCTATTTACCTTACTCTCCCATTTACAAGGATTGACTGATTATTTGATCTTGGTAGTCACAAAACTCCTTAGCTATAACGCGCTTTATTTCCATACCGCCCCCCAAGCAATGTGGGATCTTGGAACAAAAAATTGTGGAACTTTTTCAATTAAGAGGAACAAATAATAAGAACCCTACAAAAAACACCATTACTTGAGCATAAAAATCTAGCCTTTAATTATTTCTGGATAAGATCTAACCTCAAATAGCCATGAGCCTGTAAAAGATACTTGGACGCTAATTAAGTTCCAAGGAAAACTCATACAAGAAAATGGTTGTAAACTCAGACATTGTTTAACACAACATGCACATGTTAATCTTCCATCCAATAACATAAACACAAAAGACAAGAGAAAAATGAAGTGTTGTTAAGAACATACCTCAATAGGGGTAAGCTTCCTCGTATAAAACATGTCAGTGGTCTCGGGGACACCATTAGTAGTTCTTCCCATCTTAGAACAAATCTTGGAATCTCTTATACAAGAGCTAATCTTACTCCAGTAACTATCACTGGCTACACGCTCCTCTAACCACCCAGAGTAGTCCTGCAGATAGTAGTCAGAGTAAGCTCTGTTGAGTAGGGGTCGACCCGACCCTTTATCGGTGACGGCATAAGCAAAGATGATGAAACCGAGAAGCGCGGCGATGATGAAGAACATGACAAAGAGATATAGCCACATAAGGAAGGTGTTCCTATAACACGATCCTGCGAAACCAGCTAAAGACACGACCATGATAGAGACACCGATGATGATTAAGGGCCACTGTAAGAACTTGAGACAGTCTGTGCTGTTGGCTCTGGTGCTTAGCCATATACCACCACCTAGGATTGGAATGGAGAGTAAAAAGGTTAAGAAGTTTAGTAAACCTATTAAGTGGTTGCTGGTTCTCATGATGTTTTTGCTATGTTCTTCTCTTGTCTGTATAGAAATGCTTGAGTTGCTAAGTTATGGCCGCTTATGGCTGGTTGGCGTGTCCAATAAAGAAAAGGGTTGCGTCGTAGTCAGTGCCCCGAAGAGTTTTTTAGTTACACTTGCTTGTAAGAGAAATGGTTCAGAAGTTGCTGATTGACGTGTGAAGAAGTGATTGGACACAGATTGAAGAAACTCTTACCCAGTTTTTGGACCTTTTGACTTTTTTTGTAATATGTATGTATTAAATATTGGATTCTTTTGCATTGCATCGGAGCATGTGATATGAAGGACAAGAAAGCTTGAAATTTGGTGGGTATTTAACGAAAGATTCCAAGACCAGCTTTCTTAGATCTTCAAGTGCAAAACAATCGCTGTTTAATTTTTATCGGAGAAGGCACGATTAGAGATAGGGTTCCAAAATAATGTATTATGTAATGTTTTAAATAAATTTTCAGCAACTTATTTGAGATCGGATCCTTTTATCTCTATAATATATAAATGATTAATAAAATATGTAATATATTTATTAATTTATTAAAAAATTAACTTACGTTCGGAACTACTTCTGTAAGAGAAATACATGTCATTTAGTTCTGTTCTGACTTGGTGTCCTTTTGTCTATTGAGCCAGCCTCGGAACGTTACAATCTGTAAATGGACAGGCTCAATTTATGAGCTGAGCCTTCTATAGCATGCCTGATTGACCCGAAGCGAACGTTATCTGACACAACCCAATGGCTCGACCCCCCTCAGTGTCAGCCTATCCTTATAACTACTAACTACTCGATCCAATCTGCACCGACCAACCCAAATCCTAGCTGCAGTAAATGATCTGCTTTATGTATAATTCTTCAGTGAAAGATTGTTCTATATATACAGATGTGTGTGCGTGTGAAACTCCTAGGCAATCTCCGATCAACACACCAAAATATCAAACAAAATTTGATGTTTTGTTATGTTAAATTGACTCCAAGATACTATTCATATATCAAAAGTTATAAAATGACATCTTTAATCGTTTTTATATACATATTTTTTTTTATGTCTTTCTCACAATTTGATTTATTTATATAATTTACTAAATAATTAAATTTAAAATATATATTACTTTACACAAAATATATCATTGCAAATATTTCATTAAGATATTCAAAATGACATTAATATTGAATATAACATTAAATTTATTTTTAATTCTTATTTATAAGTATTATAAATTAATTAATAAAATATTTTAAGAATAAAAATTAAATTTGAAATAAAAGGTACATAAACTTAAACCACAACATTGATTTAAAAAATTAAAACTCAACGAAAATGTTTGGAATTACAATCAAACTAAAATAAATTACAATTACAACCAGACTCGAGATTAATTTGTTGTTACAATAATATTAATTATATATGTTAAATAATATTAATTTAATATAAACTATATACTAATTACTTAAGAATAATAATTTTATTTTAATTTTTATAAATAAATAAAAATAAATCAAGTATAAATATAAACTAATTTAGTTAATAACTAAATTATTGTGGAATATTCTTTGAAAATGCTTGATATACTTGATCACCAAATTTGGTGTTATGTGGTTCGAATAACACCAAATTTGATATAAAAAATTCTTAGAATATTCTCTTTTACTCTAAATTTAGTGTAAAAATTTAGTGGAATGGTTGGAGATGACTTAAAATGTATATTAAATAAAATTTTGATATATAATAACTTGTAAATATAATTTTATTAATAAATTAATCTTTTGGAGTAAAATAATAAAATAAAATTAACTTGTTTCAATCTGCGGGATCCTCACCCAGCTTAATACTTTCACGAAAGTACAATAGATTTATCCAAGACTTTATTGAGCTGACATCATTTAACCCTTGACACTATTTCTCAACCTCACTTCCCGTGAAAAAATTTCACATTCAATAGTACGACCGCCTCGTACTAACCCCAACAGAGAATTTTCTCAATCAATCTTTTAACGAAAGAATAATAAATGAATAACTTAAGTGATTTGAATAATAAAGAACGAAAACTAAATACACTCAAGTGATTAGAATAATAAAGAACGAAAACTAAATACACTATCTTCACTAAAAATCCTATGTACAGCAACCACAAAAACATCTCAAATCATCAACATTTCTTTGCCGAAATATTAATCCAATAGAGTTGCAACAACCTGACAACTGCTGAAGATTTTCACAAAAAACTAACAACAAAGACAGCAGCAAAAAGGAACGATAACTTAAGGAATTTTTGAACACCAACACCAAAAACGACAACCACAAAATTAACACTCCATCGACAATGAACAACCCAATAAAATCATGCAAATACTATAGAAAAATCAGGTGCCAAAATCCTTACAGTAGACACCAAAGAAGCTCTCAATGGTCGCTCAAGACATAAGAAAATGCAGCTGCCAAATCACACACATTGTCAATGATAAACTTTCCAACAAAATCATGAAAACCTTGACAGAAATTACAGCACCAAATTAGGATTCAATCCCTATGAAATTAGTCCAGAAAATTAAACAAAAACATCTCAAAATTCTAGAAATCATGCAGCCAACGAAATGTGAAAGATTATAGAGTTAGGCACACACCAAACTGCAGATTTCACACACTATCATTCAGCCCACTTACTCACGTAATCTTCACACACTCAAAATCAATTCGTCATTAACCCAGCTGGAGTCACGCGAGTGTCATCACTGAAAAATTCACAACAGTACACCTATTTATCTCACCCACGACAAAGACCCCATGGAAAAACCCAAAAACTATACAAAAAACCTTGGTCACACCTCTGAAAATTCCAACAGTAAACCTTGACTCTCTCACACGTAGTATACCACAATCGTGATGTATACACACTCCAACTTAAGATAAAGTTCTATCACACTTGAACCATTATCTCAAAACTCCATCATACTTCTTGTCAAGATACACATTAATTAAGGATAGGACTTTATCACAACTAAAAGATTATCACCAATAGCTTTTTGAATCCAAGTTATTATCCAATTAATATATTATATGTCCAATTAATAAATAGGATGCTAAAACTTAACAAAAAGATATATATTATATCTATATATCTTAACAATCTCTCCCCTTTTTGGTATTGTTTGTCACATAGTCAAAACTCCCCCTAAATGAGATAATTGGACATATAACCATCAAATGCACAAATCCATTCTCCCCCTTGAAACAAAAAGATGCCAAAAATCACGACAAATAGTCACGTATATACCTTAAAATCTCCCCCTAAATGGAACATTCATCATAAACAATCTGATGTCTCCCGTTGGGACAAAACATTGCCAAAACTAAGACTACCTTTAACACAATCAATCTCAGCGAATAAAAAAACATAAAAACCAGTAGTAGGTTAAGCGAAAGAATTATAAGCATGTCAAGATGGCAATTTACCACAAGTCAATACATATGTCAACATATCATTAATTATTTCAATTTCACATTCATAAGATTGATCAAATTCATAAACTCAAGCAAATAAAGATGAGTGTTGCCAGTGTAGTAAGAGAGAGGGATACTTGAGAGAGAGACCCACACTGATGAGAGAGCTAAAGAGTCTTCGATGGAGCTAAATAGAAGCCATAATGTAAACTACTAAAAAGATGGGACGACAATGGCAACATAAAAATTAAAGAACTAAAGAAGACAAATCTCTTTTTTTTTTTAACGTTTCATTTTTTAACAACACAAAAAATATTTCAAAAATGTAAAGTACATAGTCCCTATGCCCCTCGAAGAAATTCAAACCTGGCCTTATTACTCGTCATATGATCTGTCATTGGTTTCTTCTTCTGAAGTAACTGATTTATCCTCTGTCTAAACAGTTTCTTCACAAGCAGCTACTAACTGTGAATATAAACAATTTCTTGTTTTTCCTTCACAATATCTTTGTGCCTATAATTGATGTTTCTAATCCAAGTGTGCTTCGATACCATAGGCTGTTGCTAGAAATTTAATGGAGAGCATCTAGATTTTCATTGAAACATCATTTGTAACATTTTATAGCACCTTGGCCTTATGTGCCCGATAACTCCGCAAAAACTAACACGTGGGTATAAATCTTTGATTCTTTTTTGATGTTTCTTCTTCTCGGACAGTTCTAGACATATCATTTTTCTCCTCATTCACTTTAGAGCACTCACTTTTATTGTCAATGCCTTGAAGATCTCCTTTAACCTTACCAATTTTCATTAACTTTTATAGTTTTTCTGTGCCTTCATTCAACATTCTCAATCCCTTTTCGGTACTTACTAATTTCATTCTAGCTTCACCAAGCTCATCTAATGTAGACAACAACTTCTTCTCTAGATCTTGAATGATGTTCTTTATGGAAGTGTTTTCCTCCTTCAACTTCTTATTTTTCTTACATGTTTGGACCCATTTACCATACATTAACTCATAGGCTTCATAAATACCTTCCTTTTATCATCTGAAGTACAGTCATCACTATTGTAATCTTAGATTGAGCTTTGAGTTAAATCGTTTGCGTTTTTATGAAATTTCCCAGTTTACTCACTTTTTCGTCTCCAGTTACTTTCTTCTCGATTATTGTTAAACAAGTAACTAGACTTTTGATGTACAAAGTAACTAACACAGCACTATTTACAACTTCTTCTTCACTTCTGGATTCGTTATCACTCCAAGTGCTTGTATAGGATTTCCCTTTTCTCTTCTTCAAGATGTTAGCACACTCTGCTTGAACATGTCCAAAGCCTTGATACTCATGGCATTGAATTCTCTTTACCTTTCTTTCTCCCTTTTGAGTTTTAGCTTGTTGTTTGAATTTGTTGTTTAATGAGCTCTCACCGTTTTGCCTAAACTCGTGTCTGTCCTTTTTCACTCTCTTTAGCCACTTACTGAACTCTTGTGTTAATAGCTCTATATCCTCATTCTTGTCAGATTCATCTTCTACATCATTCATATATTTTTCAGTTTCAATCTGTAGTGCCAATCCTTTGCTTGTTTCTTGTTTACCCCTTAAAAGATTCATTTCGAAATGTGTAATAATTCCAATTACCTTCTCCAATGACAGATCATTAATGTCATGGGCCTCCTCTATTGCTGCAATTTTCAAAATAAATCTCGGAGGTAATGATCTCAACGTCTTCTTGACTAGTTTCAGATTGAAATATTTCTTCCCGAGTTGATGTGCCTGATTCGCTATATCTCTCAATCTTTCATAAAAGTCTCCAATAGTCTCATTTTCATCTATCTTTAGTTCTTCAAACCTCACAGCTAAGATCTATAGTTTTGACGTTATCACAGATTTAGAACCTTTATGAATAGTCTGCAAAGTATCCCATGCTTCTTTAATTGATATCATTGAGAAGCGTCCTTTATCAACAACACTGAAAATTGTGTGCAATGCATGTGAGTTTCTAAGTGCTCTTTCTTCTTCGGCTCTTGTCCATTCAGATAGATCTTTTAGAATTGTCTCTCCCTTATCGTCAGTAATCATCGGATGTGTCCAGCTATGTAACACTGAGTTCTATGCTCTTGTTCCCTGTGCCTGAATAAAGACTCTTATCTGTTATTTCCATGCAGGATAATTGAAACCATCCAAAAGCGGTGGCCTGATAATTGATGCTCCTTCTCTTATGACCATAATTGCAAAACCTGGATCCGCACCAACTTGCTACTAAATTTTAACTCGGTGACCTTATTCTGATACCGATTGAAAATCGTACAAGGTGAAAAAGATCTAGAAGGGGGGTTGAATAGATTGTTGAAACTTTTTCGTAAAGTTCTACAAACAACCAGAAGTTAATACACACAAAACAATTTAACAAATTTAAATGCAAAGAGTAGGGAAGAGAGGCAAACACTGTTTT
>JANVCQ010000231.1:9531227-9544387 GCA_025531925.1 Erythroxylum plowmanianum
TAATTCTTTTCTCATCCATTTTCTCAAAGTATCATTTCATCTATAACACAATACATGTACAAAAATACTCATTTCATGCCTTTTATATTTCTAAATTTCACTAAAAGATTGGGGTCTAACATAAAGGGCATTAATTGCCCTAAAAAATAACAGGCAATCCATAATTATCTAAATTGCCTACTAACTCTGATTTTATACCTTAGCATCCCTATCTCAACCTCTAGACTCACTTATAAGAATCATATACCTCTTTTTGATTACATCTTTTAAAGAATTGGAAGTTATAAAAACAATTATTATCATATGTAAAGAGATGCAAACCTATTTCTTTTGTGCCTAATAATCTTCATATTTATTGGATTTATCATCTCTGCCTGCCATAAAACATCATAAAGCAATTGAGAGAATTCTAAATAATTTTCTTAGATTAGGTGGAATAAGTAACATTAGTTCAGCTAAGGTAGGCTAGAAAGAGTTATGTTTAACTAAAAAATAGGGAAGTTTGAGATTTAAATCCACTAGAATCATAAATAAAGTTCTCCTCACCAAACAAATTTGGAGATTTTATAATGATTACGAATCACTATAAATCAAATAGATGTATAGGAAATATCTTAAAGGAAATAACTTTTAGAACTCAGGAAATAAGTTGAATAATTCTTGAACCAGTAGTCAATTACTAAAACTAAGAGATGTCATGGCATCAAAAATTAAATGTAGGATTGGGAATGGTGAGAAAACTAGCTTTTATTTTGATTATTAAAACAATATGGCAACTCTTCATATGCTCCTTAAATTCAACTCTCTTTAACTCTTTATTCCAGCTATGGAAAAAGTTAAAGTGAAACTCAAAGAAGGACTATAGTGCTAGATCATGGAGACTTTATGACAATCATTAGTTCAATCCCCTAATACAAACCTAATATAAGTAAAGAAGACTCAACTATTTGGTTAATGTATAACTCTAAAAGCTCCACAAACAATTCTTGTCTAGATGTCTTAAGAACTCTTAAGCCAAACTGATATGGATCAATATAAACTTACCTAAGTTATTTTAACCTCTAGCTAGCTATCAAGAAAAGTCTTAAAACCATGGATAAAATTATTTAAGAGGCCAACAACAATGATTCTTACAAATTATGTGAAACTGTGCTTAAAAATATGGATCACTTATTTTTCAAATGCACTTATATAAACAATAGGGCTTATGGATAATATATTGTTAGGAAGGGACCTAGCATCAAATTATAAACCGGTCCCTAAGAGTTAAATATCATAACAAACATGACTTAAATATCTTTAAACTTGGACTGAGTTGTTGTGTGTATGCTATTTGGAGGGAGAAATTATAAAATTTTTCAACAAGTGGAAAAGCATGCTCCAAATCTTCTTGGATCCATCCTCAATAGGATTAGGGAGGTTATCATCATTAAAGGAGCTCGTTTAAAGTGCAATGGTTGGCTCAAACTTTGATGGAATTTTCTTTTAACCTCTTTTATATAAGAGAATACTTTGGGGCTAATTATCTTGTCCAATTTAGTTCAAATATTTTTGGGAAATATCTTAAACGATATATGAATCAAATGGATGTATAGGAACTATCTTAAAGGAAAGAGTTTTTAAAACTCAAGAAATAAGTCAAATAACTTTTGGACCACTAATCAATTACTAATATTAAGAGATGTCATGGCATTGAAAATTAATATAGGATTGTGAATGGTGAGAAAACTAGCTTTTAGTTTGATGATTAAAGAAATATTGGACCTCTTTATATACTCCCTAAATTCAACCCTTTATTCCAGGTAGGGCAAAAGTTAAAGTGAAACTCAAAGAAGGACTATGGCATTACAATCATAGAGGCTTCACAACAATGATGAATTTAATCCCCTACTACAAATTTGACATAAGTAAAGAAAACTCAGCTATTTGGCTAATGCATAATTCTAAAAGTTCCATAGACAATTAATTTCTGTCTTAGAACTTTTAAGAACTCCTGAGTCAAACTAGTATGGATCAATAGAAACTTACCTAAAGTTATTATCATCATCTAGCTAGCTATCAATAAAAGTCTTAAAACCATGGATAAAATTAGTTAGGAGACCAACAGTAATGGTTGTTAGAAGTTATGTGAAACTATGTTTTAAAATACGAATCACTTATTTTTCCAATGCACTTATACAAACAACAGAGCCTATGCATATTATATTATTAGGAAGGGACCTAACCTTAAATTATAATATAATCCTTAAGAGTTAAATATTAGAAAAAACATGATTTAATTATCTTTAAACTTGGATTGAGTTATTGTGCGTATAGTATTTGGAAAGAGAAATAATAAAAAAATTTTAACAAGTGGAAAAGGATGCTCCAACTCTTCTCAAATCCATCCTCAGTTGGACTAGGGAGGTTATCACTAAAGGAGCTCATTTAAGATGCAGTGATTGGCTCAAACTTTGATGGAATTTGCCTTTAACCCCTTTTATATAAGAATATACTTTGGGGCTAATTATCTTGATCAATTGGTTCAAATATGAACTCTTAAAGCTTCCTTTTTGCTATCTTTTGTAATATTTACTTTTAGTTTTATCTTAAGAGGTACTACAATCTTTCTGCTCCCCTCCTCTTTGCCTAATGCATTTTTGTAATTTGCTTATATTGGATGTTCCTATTAAAAATTTTCAATCTGATTTATTCATTGTTTAAGAAAATAAAATTTTCTTTAGTTATGTTTGAATATAAATTTCAAGCCAAATAAACTAACAGTTTCCAAACTAAAAGTTCTTATCTTTTAACATATTTGACTACATAAATGTTTGATAAGTTGTAATTTTTCCCATTCTAAACTTCCTATCACTTCTCTCATATTAAGCTTCATATAACAATCATAAGAAATTGAATCAATATTAATTATTTTTGATAGTAAGTAATTAATTTAAGGATAAAAGACAGACATTTTTTAATTTTTAAAATGTATGTAACTAGTTAGACACCCATAATATGAATATCAGATATAGACTAATTAATTGTTACTAATATGGCAACCAAACTTAGCTCTTAAACCTAATCCAAACTAATTAAATTTAACTTAAATTAATAACTTAAAATAGTATGATAAATTATTAGTTTAAGTTGGATTTAAATAAATTATTAGTTTAAATTAGATTTAATTAGTTCAACTCAAGTTTAATAGTTGGATTGAATCATTATATAAATAACATTTAATTAGTATAAGTGTCATGTTTATAACTTGTATATTTCATTATTATTTTTTAACCAAAGTCTTAGAGAAGGTGATTTTTTGAGAATTGAAAAGTAGGAGTTCTTTCAAAATTTCTAAAGATTAAAGAGTTTTCCAAAAGTTTCTTAAACTTCAAAAGATATCTACATCTTTTACCCTTAATTTAAATATAAAAATGTTAATAATTAGCTAAGAAAAAATACAATATTAAAAGATATTATAATAACAATCTACATGTCCACTTTTGGAAACATAAAAAAATACTTTATTAAATTGCAGAGATGTAAATGATATTTAAAAATGTAATGAAAGAATTCCAATATACACCTAAAAAATTATATGAATAATTATTGATTGCATTTGTAGAATTTTAAGAAATACATGGAAAATTTTATGTGAACTTAACATTTTGGCTTTAAAAAGCTCATTGTGCTTCTTATAATGCATAACATCAGTAACATTAAGTGAAAATCTTGCTGAAACGTGTAAATATTAAAGCACAAGAATATATTATTTAAAGTTAATTTCTCTTTTTTAATTTTATATATTGTTTTACTTGTTATAGAAAAATTAATATTTGACAACTTTAAAATTAAATACACTTTTTTATAGCATATACATGTAGATAATTATTATAATAATCTTATCTTAAGTGTATATTTTTAATAAATATGATAAATTTATTATAAACACGTATTAAATAATTTGATGCCATACTTTAATTATGTGTTAAATATATATTAAAATATTTTACTGTAATTTTTTAAAGATATGTGAACCTATAATGAAATAATAGATGCTTTTACCATAATCTATATTGCATGCTATTTTTATAATAAGATTACTTTTAAATATTTGTTAGCATTATATATTATGATTAATACAGAGACCAATCATTTTTAAATTTATATAAATAAATATATGATTTGTTCAACATTGTCTATAGTTATATTATCTAAACATGGAACATGATAAGATTATTTACATCTTCCTTCCAGATTTGTGTCGTCAAAATTTGGGTAAAGTGGTCGTTATATAAAACAACTGTTTTTTGGAAACGATATGAAATATGCTCTGTTGTCTGGAGGAGGAGGATAAAGAAAATAAAACATTCCATGATATTCTCCTTATTTGTCTTTTTTATAATATATGTTATTTTGTTATTTAATTTTAATTATTGATAAGAATAATAAATAATTTAATTCAATATTAATTGTTGATAAAATTATGAATAACTAAATTAAAGTTTAAATTTCTTAAAAATACATAAGTTTAAATAAAATTTGTTTAATAATTAAAACTAATTATTAATTTATAAATAATAATTAATAATTAATGTTTTTAATAAAATATAATAATTCTTACTAATAGCTGTCAACAAATATTATATAATAGATTAAAGTAAAATTTATTTATTTATAAAAATATTTTTTCTTTAGATTTTATATAATATAGAATTATTATTCTTTAAAATTGCATAATTCTGGATCTCTTTAGACCCGTGTATGGCTTTTTATTGAGACGTTGTTCTTGTTGGTGTATAATATATAATTATTAGATATTATAAATTAAACAATTTTTTTTGTTTTTAAAGTGAAATTAAAGAACTGCTAAAATTAATGTTTGTTTTGGGCCAACAACTAAAGCTCTCCATATCTGGTTTGGTCCACCGACTACAAAAGCATTACTAGATCTGAGCCTGCGGATCTTACTACTGCCCCACATTAATTTATTACTTTATTTGATATTTTGATTTGGGTCTCCAGAATCTGACAATTAAGTACATGCGCCTGATTAGACGGCAACGCTCCTCTTATTAATTTGACAGAGACATTTCCTGATCCAGACATTTTTTTTAAGTAAACTGTACATTACAGAATCCAACTTAGATTAGGTTGTAAGCCTTGTTGGGTGTACTATAAACATGGAAATTTATGTAAACTTACTGAAGATGATCTTATATGATTTACAAAAATCAAATACTATGAAATAAAGGAAGAAGACAACATTTGATAATCGAATTTATAATTTATACAAAAGTCTTAACCAATGACAAACATAGGTGAATGCGAATCTAACATCTCCTGAAACGACAAAAACTATATACTGCCGTTACTTTTCCCCATTGTCTGAAAGCCAAGGAATTTATTATCAGCCAAAGGTGAGGCTAAGGCTCCCAGGGGAGAGAGAGAGTACTGCTCATGGGTGTCTCGAGAATCGATAATGTGAATGAGAAGTAAAATCCCCAAAAGCCAACAAGCTAGCTTGTAAACTACCCATCTGGCCACTGCCTCCAAAAACGCATCTTTTAGCTTCTATCCCTAATCAATGGCTGTTTCCCTGCCTTCCTTTCCCACCATTTGCCACTCATAAGCTTGTGTCTTTCTGTCTGTCTTTGCTTCCCAGCATTGAAAGCTGTGTACGAGGTGAGTCATAGTCTGAACTGCTGCATATTCCTTTCTCATTTTGTTTCCGTTCCAGTTTTTGTCGCCTTGAGTAAGTCTGAGAGGGAAAGAATATGCTTTGGGTTTCCAAGAGACACGAAAGCTTTTTAAATGATTTTTGTTTTTGCCCAGCACTTGAAACAGCATTCCCAGAAATTTGACTCGTCCCAACTTCCCAACATTTTTCTTGGGAACCAAGCAGGATAAAGCTGGATTCTTTTTGCTATAACACTTTTCTTGAAGAGGCTGTTTTATGGAAACTGAAAATGCACTTTCAGGTTTTCCAGAAATTGTTTTTTTTGCTTTTACTTGCTTCTTTATGATCGCAGAGATGGTTCTTCTGAAGTTCTTTTGATACAAGTTTGCAGCGTCCTTATAGTCCTTTTGAGATCTGGTATTATAAACAACTTTGGTCGATTGAATTGGAAAAGTTTGAAGCTAGAATCTTGTGAGCAGGCTTTTCCAGTAGTAACGTCATTTCAGTGACCAAAATCCCAAAAAAAAGATAAATCTTTCTGCTAAAGGCTGACATATTTCTGTTTAAACGTTTTCACAGTGATTCTTCCTTTTTGCTTTAGATCTTCATTTGTATTTGCTTACTGTTTGTTTCTTGGGAAAATATTCCCTGTAGCTAGACTTCATCTCTTATACTCAGATGTGTACTCAATACTCGCTAGGAGTAACCTCGGCTTCCGGCTTTTCTATCCAGACAGAATGAGAGGCAGCGAGAGGGTGTTGTCTTGAAGAGACGAGTCTTTCCTTAAAACATTTTCAAAGTCACTCAGCAAACCCCACTTATTAACATAATGGTCCCCAATTTCACGGCAAAATTGTAGGATTTCAACTGTTTGTCAACCTAGTTACAGCATTGCCCCTACAGTCGTTGAATCATCCATGTTTAACGGGGTTATGCTTGTAATTCTCAGCTGTAGGACCCCTTGCAGCATTAATCGGGCAAAAGAAAAGGGTGAAGATTGCTGAGTGCTGGTTAGCGAAATGAAACTTGTCTGGCTTTTCTGACTTTATTATGATGTGAATGGTCATCATTCAGTAATTGAATGTTCTGCTCTTATTGATGCATATGAGTTGTATCTTCATGATCTCATTTATTTCTCCATACGCATTCATATTGAATTCTCTCGTCCCAGCTTGTGATATTTTCTGATCTGCTGCAGGTCTTGTGGGTCAGGGAGCATTGTGAAACCAGCGAAAACTTACGCTACCTCATTGCGTTCACCTTAAGTATAATTGAAATATGCAGACTCCAAAAGGAAGGTAGGTTCTTGTGCCTTTTAACTCCATAAGAGTGGCCTTGTTTACTTTCGTTGGTTTTTTCCTCTTAAATTCTAACAGTTTGTTTTATGCTCCAACTATTCAATGCCATCTATTTTACTGTTTTCCATAACAAGAAAGAGGGCAAAGATCTTTTGTCTTAAGTGCCGACGGTGGGGTAGTTCTACAGTTTTCTTCTTCGTTGGTTAAGCATCTCCTCTTTTCTTCTTTTTTTTTTTATTTTTATCTTGACGCTTCATTCATGGTTTTTTGTGTTCATCTTGTTTTCCTATACATATTTCACTATCAAGTTCTAAAGTAGGTCCATTTTCCTTACTCCTTCAATTGCAATTTTATTTTTTGGCATAGGAGAAGATTCTTTCCATTTTGTCTTTTGTCTCCTGCATTAATCTCAAGCTATGCTGGGGCCTCCTGTCGGCTTGCAGTTTTGACACAATTTTCAAATAAGAGATGATTTCCAAAGTTCAAATCTTTTAATACAGCTAGGAGTTTTCAAATTCCAAACTAGGTCCAAACAAACTAGAATCTTTAAGCGCTATATGGTTTTTCTTCTTTTACTTGGATAGTTATGAGAGAGAGTTAAGAATCTGAAATTCTTCCAAGTCCTGGTCGTAAAATTTGCTGGTTTTGCTGGCAGAAATAGTTCCTCAGAAGCACCTAAAAAGGTCTCTCCTCGAGCTGTGAGGCAACTCAAAACAACTGGACTAGATTCTGACGCTACATCTTCAACTAGTCAATCTAGAACACCGAGAGAAAGAAGCCCTAAAGTCACTGAGCGCAGGTCACCAAGAAGCCCCGTATTTGAGGTACATCTTTAACTGCTACAATGCAGAATCTTCAAATCATTAGAATAGTCTCTTTTCCTTTTTGTTAGGGGAACTTACATGTGCATACCGGACCTGTACCGAACTTTCGGACCAGGGAAAGTAGCTTCCTGCTTAGAAAGGGTATCCTGGCTCTATTATCCATACATAAAAACATTATACCAAAAAAAAAATTATTAAAACAAGTTTTTTCATGGTACTATAAAAACATGTTTGTTCATTTTTGTTTTCCGTTGCTTATTGTCTATTTATTAATAATTATGTGGACTCCTTGGAGTTTCCAGCTGATCTGGGAACACTACAGTGTCAACTACAGTAATGTAGGTTCTGTGACAATCATGATATACGTACAATCATCTGCATATCCACACATTTCATGACAAAAAAGAATATATATTAGGTGAGCATAATAACTCCAAGCTTAATTTTTATGTTTCTAACAATTTGTTTAACATTATTCTTGGTTCTTGCTCCAGAAGAAGCGGCCCAGCAAACTATCAGAATTGGAATCTCAGATTTCTAAGCTTCAGGAGGAACTAAAGCACGCAAAGGACCAATTAAGTTCTTCTGAATTATGGAAAAAACAAGCTCTGGAAGATGCAGAGGAGTCGAAGAAGCAACTTCTAGACATGTCTTCAAGGCTAGAAGAGTCGCAAAAACAGCTTAAGGAACTTTCATCTTTTGAGAAGGCTCATGTAGTGGAGCAACATAATATATCTAACGAAAAGGACCAACCGTGGAAATCAGAGCTAGAGTCTATCCAGCAGCAGGATTCTATCAACTCAGCTGCCTTGGCCTCTGCAATGGGTGAGATTGAGAGCCTTAAACTTCAACTTGAGACAGTTGTTGATTCTGAGGTTGCACAAAACAAACAGTCTAAATCGGCAGATGAGGAACTCCAGACTCTGAAAACAAACCTGATGGATACTCTTTCTCTTGTAGAGAATATGAAAAGGCAACTAAATGACAGCAAAGAATCCGAGGCCCAGGCCCAAGCGTTTGCTAATGAAACTCTGCTGCAACTAGAAGCTGCAAAGAAATGTGTAGAGACACTCAGGTCTGATGGCTTGAAATCGATGGAAGCCTACAACATGGTGACTTCAGAGTTGGATCGGTCACGGATACGTGTGAATGCACTGGAACAACTCGTGAGCAAACTGGAAACGGACTTGCATAATGCTAGCGGCAATCATGCGACAGCATGTGCAGTCAATTTTAATACTGATGAGGATATCACTGAAAGTGGGAGGTCACAAGAAGCACATCTACTTGAAGCAGATGTTTGTTCTTTAAAGTCTGAGGTTGAACGGTTACGATCTGCTCTAGAAGCTGCTGAGGTCAAATTCCATGAAGAACAAATCAATAGCACAGTTCAACTAAGAAGTGCTTATGAATTGGTGGAGCAGATAAAATCGGGTTGTATTCACAAGGAGGCTGAACTGGAGTCGGAATTGAAGCAAGCAAAAGTTGATATTGAAGAGTTGAAGGCAGAGCTTATGGATAAGGAAACCGAGTTACAGGGCATTTCAGAAGAGAATGAAGGGCTGAGTATGAAGCTTAAAAAGAATGGATCATACCAAAATGAGTCAGAACTTGGTAACGAGCTTAGAAATTTGAAGGACAATGTTTGTTATCTGAAAGCACGTTTAATGGATAAGGAGGCAGAGCTGCAGAACATACTGGAGGAAAAAGAAAAATTGAAAATACAACTTGGCAGAAGGGAAATGGACAGGGGCAAAGCAAATGAGCATGCAGATTTAGATATAGAAGCAGTAAGGACTGCTGAGCGAGAGGCACTTGTGAAGCTTGGGATTGCTATGGAGGAGGCAGAAAGGAACAATAAACGTGTAGCAAGGGTAACCGAGCAACTCGAAGCAGCACAAGCTGCTAATTCTGAAATGGAGGGAGAGTTAAGAAGGCTGAAAGTTCAGTCTGACCAGTGGAGGAAGGCAGCAGAGGCAGCTGCAGCCATGCTTTCTTCAGGGAATAATGGGAAGTCGATGGAGAGAACTGGATCAATGGACAGCAACTACAGTCCCGGGAATATCATATCACCTTACTCAGAAGATACGGATGATGATCTGCTAAAGAAGAAGAACGGAAACATGCTGAAAAAGATTGGGGTCTTATGGAAGAAGCCGCAGAACAGGGCAACTTGAGGCAGGCAGGCAGGCATAATGTAGGTTAATTGTGTTAATAATCTAGTTATTTGACGTTAATGTTTACGATGTCTTGTTTGTTGCCTTGGACAGATGATATGCCTCAGACGAAAATGGTGGTGTTCTGAGGCTTTTAGCTGCAATCACTGAGGTTAATGTCATCTCATTTCCCTCTGCATGTGCCATATACTATGATAGTGAGTTTACTATTTTGATATGTTGAGAAGTGGCCAGAAAGAGTTGTGTATTCTTATGGAACCATTTAGGACATGTTTGAGACGATACTTTGTTAAGGCCTATTCAGTCGTTTTTTCGCTTTGGACATGTTCTGTAAACCGTATTATGAAATATTTCTACTGTTTAGTTGCTGCCACCTAAAGTCCCCTAATCACTGTCTATTACGACTCTGTTTTCTTTCCCTTATTCATGAGAAAGTCTAAATTTCAATGAATAAAAAATATAAAAACTCCGTAATTCATTATTTTTAATTTTATATAAAATCCATATTTCTTTATATATGCATACACTTGCAATTTTACAAGATTTGCTTATAACTCCTCGAAAATTTTTATATAAGTTTCGTAAAGTTTTCAAAGACAAGTTTTAAGTGAGTTTTTTCTGATACAAAGAGTTTGAGTTTGAATTTAGATAATTGTTTTAAATGAATTTAGTACTTAAATTTGAATATAAATAATTATTTAAAATGGGTTTATTATTTTAGAGTTGGTAAAATAATTTTGATTTCATCGAATTAAATAAATAAAAAGTTGCTCTAATTTTGATTTGTTAGACTTGTTTTTAATTGGAACTTTAGAGGGATCTTTTAGTCTAAATGGGGCAACTTTTCGACAAAATAATGCAAGCATACCTCGTATCACTCTCCATATGACCGAGTCATAATTTTTAGTCCAATGTCTTCCCTGCGATGGTTTCGTTGAACTCGTTTATGTTGGAATGATTCAATCATGGGCATAAATTTTTCGGTTTTTTCTTTAGATCTAAATAATTGAATAATTTAAAAAATATAAATTATAAAAGTAATTGAATTGTGCCTAATTTGAATTTTACAATGTTAACTGAAGCCACCCAAATATGCAATCTCTTGTGGTATTTGCAAAACAAAAAAAATCTCTTATGGTATCTACAAAACCAAAAAAAATAACTCAATAATTTAAAAAGAGCAGGCAGAAGTATTAACTTCTTTATGCCTATATCCTAGACCTCAGTCTTCAATCCATAGTGATTTACAATATAAAGAAGCAACTCATAATGTGAATATGACAACGACTAGATGGTGGTATAATTCATATATAACATTCAATGTTTTACAATCTTATTATTATCAGCATATGGTCGATGTTATTACATCTTATAGTTTAGGATATATAGCTCCTCAATTGATGACAACATAGGTAAACTTCTGAACAATTTTATATATTAAATAAATAATTACTTGGATGAAAGAATAATTACTTAGGCTACTTGTGGTAAGGATTGCAAATGTACCCCAACCAGGCCCAACCTGATTTCGGGTTAGGTTGACCAGGCCACAGGTCGAGATTGCTTGGCCCGACGAAAGGTACAAAATGATATAATTTTGTCAAAAACTACGTCTTTTTTAAATTTTTTAATAAAAAACATAAAGTCAAGCTGGATCACCCTACCTGTAGGTATTCAATTATCTGTCATAGTTGAGCAAATAAAAGACATGAGCTTATTATTAATTTTTGGTTTATTCTGCAAAGAAGACAATGTTTTAAAAGTCTATTGATGCATCTAGCCAAGTTATAAATATTGACACTTTTTTCAAATATTTGATAAAGTTATGACAGAAGTTGGACAAGAAAATATTGCTCGAGTCATTAGTGACAATGATTCTACTTACAAAGCAATTGGAAGAAGATTGCAAAGAAGATATAATTCTTTTTATTGGATTTCTTATGATGCATATTGCATTGACCTTATGTTAAAAAATATAGAAGATATAAGATACTTTTCTATTATTAATGCAATTGTGTAGAAAGCAAAAAAAAAAGTGACCAAGTTCATTTATAATAATATATGGGTCCTTAATTTAATGAAAAAGAATTTCATCAATAGTAGAAATTTATGTCGTTCTACTATTACAAGATTTGCTACTAATTTCTTATAACTTTAGTTTTTTCTTTAAATGAAGAAGGAGCTGAGGTAAATATTTATAATTGATAAGTATGTCGTATCTCAATATTTCAAGTTTAATGCTAGATTGAAAGTTTCTAGAATTTTACTTAAAGATCATAAATTTTGGTCTCAATGTTAATTTGTTATTCGAGTTTGCGAGTCGTTGGTGAGAGTATATCGTCTAGCTAATAATGATGAAAAGGCAACAATAGGTTATTTTTATGATGATAGAGTAGTCGAAGGAAGCAATCAAGGTCAACAAAAAAAAACTTCTTTGTATACGTCTTATTTTGTAGTTATCAATGAAAGACAGGAAAGACAACTTTACCTTTCGTTGTTTGCAACTGAGGTCAGCATTATGAATATCGGTTCGTACCGGCTAGTATTTGTAGCACCCCACTCCCGCAAGACCCGAACTCGACATCGATGGTGATATCCGAGTTCGTGTCCTGCGAGGGTGGCGTGCTAGTGCACTCAATCATTCAAAAGTCAGTATAAATTTTTTTTTTTGAAATCACAACACACACTATGCGGAAGTCAATCATCACATACAGTCAATAATAATTTCAATAGCCACTTGGGCCCTTTCGCAAATACAAAGTGCTTAAGTCAGTTTGACTTTACAATTGACATAATCATTTGTACAAAAGGTCATAATACACAATTTTATACCGAAATAAGAAAACACTAATACAGACGAGGACTGATCCCGACCTCTATCCTTCACTGGTATGCTGTAGCTATACTCCCGTTGGCCTAACGGATATTCTTCTAATCCTGAAAATGGTTGCAAATTTTGGGTGAGTTTTGCGAACTCAGTGAGTGATCATCATCGATGACTCACTCATCACATAACACATACAATTCACATAATCCACATCAGTTCATTTACAATCATAATGAATCACATACACTAAATCATTCATTTCACATTTTACATTCAACACATATTGTATTCAGAAATTATTCATATCATGAATATGCAGTGCATATGAGACTCTCTTTCTGATTGTTATTTTGTTGTGACCGAGTGCCTAAACTG
>JANVCQ010000231.1:9559619-9579181 GCA_025531925.1 Erythroxylum plowmanianum
TTATTAATAATATAAAAATATTATTATTAGGGTAAGGAGAAATAATATAAAAATATTATTAATTATATACAATTTTTGTGGATCGTAATAAATGAGTATGGAGAAAAGGGGTTAAGGTTAGAATAAATAATTGGCATTAAGAAAAATTATTGAGAGTATATTAGGTAGTATTATTTATTAGTTTACGTTATATCTTAAACTTCTTAAATCGAAGGTTTCTTATTCTCACTGTTTATGATGGAATGAAACATAACATGAAATTTTCCGCTTTCATTTCGTTTCGTTTCATTCTATTCCATTATGAAACCTTCAATCAGACGATGGAAGTGTATCATGTTTCATTACCAACTTCTCAACCAAACAGGGCCTAAGAGATTTGGCTTGACGACATCTCTACCTTATAAGTATTCACTACTGAAATGAATAAATTGTTGGGCAATTTTGTTCTTCTCATAAATTTAGACAACTATTAATTGTATTTTCGAATTTTCGATAACTTATCAATATAATTACGTAATTTGATCCAGATAAAGATAATAAAGTGATCCAATAAATGATCTAAAATAATGAGTCAAAGTCTGGGAAGAAAATAGATCCCGATTAGTGTGGACTAGACTTATATCGAGCTTGTGATGGAAAAATCTGATATAAAAGATGTATATAAAAGTTAAAATCTCCTCCAGTTGCTCATATAATTCATAAGTACACGAATTTTTTGATCCTTTAAGAGTGCTTGCGTCTTGAGAAAATTGTAAAAAGACATTAACTGCGTTATTATTTATTAGTTTACGTTCAATTTTAAACTTCTTAAATTGAAAGTTTATTATTTTAACTGTTTATGATGGAATGAAACGTAATATGAAATCCTCATCTTTCATCTCATTCCATTCTATTCCATTCCATTATGAAATATTCAACCAGACGATAGAAGTGTGTTACGTTCCATTACCAACCGCTCAACCAAACAAGGCCTAAGAGATTTGGCTTTGCTACATCTCTACCTTATAAGTATTCACTACTGAAATGAATAAATTGTTGGGCAATTTTGTCCTTCCCCATAAATTTGGACAACTATTAATTGTATTTTCAAATTTTCGATAACTTATCAATATAGTTACGTAATTTGACTCAGACAAAGATAATAAAATGACCCAATAAATGATTTAAATTAATGAGTCAAAGTCTGGAAAGAAAATAGATCCCGATTAGTGTGGACCGGATTTATATCGAGTTTGCGACAGGAAAGTTCGATATAGAAGCTGTATACAAAAGTTAATGTCTCCTGCAGCTGCTCATATAATTAATAAGTACACGAATTTTTTTATCCTTTAAGAGTACTTACGTTTTGAGAAAATTGTAAAAAGATATTAACCGCGTGTCTATGAATGTTTTCTGTGAAGATTTCGAGAAATTGAAGCTCATTTTGGCCTAAAAAATTACTTCAAAAAATCATATGAAACCAAAATCAAATATTCTATATGTCCTTTGTTTTTAACCTTTCGTAAACAATTCAAGATGCGTAATAAAATCTATATTACGTGTTATAGAAATTAGTGTATAATCAAAGCAGCACCATCTCTCGTAAGATCGACGATCACAAGCAGAAAACGGGAATAGATCACTATTTTGTTACTTTTTGCCTACCATATACATTTATTCAGTAAATAAAATTCCTAAAAAATTGAATAGATAAATACTAATAAAATAAAGAAGGACACAAAATGATAGAAGAAGCAGATAATCTAAACACGCAGAAAACAATGTGGGATGAGACGCGGCCATGAAGACATGACGGGGATACAGTCAAGTTTATAGACTGGTCACGGTAACAAAAGTAAAGTAGGATAGGGAACTGTGCTGTGCCCGAAACATCTTTTGATGAGAAAAGATTCTGAAGTTGAGAATCTGTCTAGATTTTTTACATTTTCCCCGCCTTAGTTTATTGACGTGTAATAACGCAAGTTAAATAACCATCTATATGTTAATTTATTAGAATCTCTACAATACGAGAATGCAACCTCGCCGGTAAGTATCACCGGTTCCCCATCCATTCTTTTTATAGTGTCGTCCAGTCGCCTACGCAATAAGTGGTCGGTGGGAAGTGGGATCCCACGTGTTGTCTGAGGACGAACACGTGGCCGCACGAAAATGCGGCTAGGAGAGTAAGAAAAAGACAGAATATTTAGGTTTACGAGGAAAGGAAAAGATCCCCATAACAACGATTAGAGGAAGAAGAAGGTGGGAATGGGATTGATGATGGATCTCTGGGCGGGATAAGTTTCGCGGGGTGGGCCCCACTCGCCATCCACCTTCTTCACCTCCCTCACGAAGCAAAGTCTAGATTCCATGTCCTTATTTGGTGGGTATTAAAATATATATATATATATAATAAAAGATTGTCTTTAATAAGTATAGTACCTATTTTTAAATAATACCCTTTCATTGTTAAATTTTAAACAACATGTGGATAATATTTCTTGCAAATTTTAATTTTTAAGGGGAGTGAAATGAATTGTAATCTCTGCAAGTTTTTATATTATAATTTAAATTGAAGTCTGCACAAAATCTAATTGTTTTTCAATCTTTAATTTTCAGTTTCTTACGCCTTGCATTGACGCGCGAGTTAACACGATTTATGACTTGTTTTTTAGTAACGCACACGGTGTTCTTTAGTACTTTTTTTTATTATGACTTGTTTGATCTTATCAATTCATGCATCAAATAGCTAAAAGAAATGGCATGTGGGAAAATGACGTAGGTCACGCTAGGCACTAGAAGAGTGTGAGACAGACAGAGATTCACGTCACGTGGGTCATGGAAAGGGGGGTTTTGGTAACGGAATTGGTTTTGTCCATAAGACAGGGTGTCTGGTCTGGGCTTAAAAAGAAGGAAACAAACAACCCCTTAGAGAAATCATTTGCTAAATTCCAAGCTCTGGTGTTTGGTAACGTATGATGTATAATCTATGCATCACTTTTCTCACACTAACTCCAACGAGATGAAGACAGAAGGAGAGGTTTCTAAGTTTGAATCACACGACAGTTTTAACTACTTAAGACCTGTGTTGGATAGAATACTTATAATTAAATTAGTTTATCATCCCACTCCCTCAACAGTAAGTGACTTTTTGTATGGGATAGCTTAATGACACAAGTGTGCAAGTCTTGAACATGCCTCGTGTCATTTATGGGCTTAATTTAATTTGTTCAAGTCACTCAACCTGTAACTTACGGAAGAAGACATCATGTACTCATCATTCTTTTATGAACTATTCAAAGCATAGCCTGATGCATATTCTTTTTTTTTTCATAATATTGTAATCAGTAGTTATTATTTTATGAGTGCGTTCTCTTAAATTCATAAATTATAGGAAGGATTTGCTCCAACAATCGCACCACTAATATACAAATACATGACAATTTAGTCAAATGGGCCGGACCAAGAATAGTGTGTAAGTGTCTGAAAGAACTGACGAGCTAGTCCTTGGGTCTCCTCCTCAGTCGGTGGATGTGTCACTCTTCCTGTCTTTGTTAGCCCATTTGAGGTAAACAAAGGAACTGCAAGCCCAGTATGATCTTTAATCAATATTATGGCTGAACTCGCTTTAGGCATGTTTGCGTGTGTCACTTGGGACCAGCAAATAAGGGAAGGAGCCGCTTTTTTTTGTTAAAATCTAATAATTACATTTAAATGGAATTCACTATCTTTCCATATATCTTTTTTATTTTTCAAATTTTTAAATTAAAAATAATAAAAAAGGTAATTTACTCATCCTATGTTTTAATTTTTTTTCCTACTTTGCATTAAAATTTTCTTAGTATATCTACAAATATTTATATAAAATTCCAAATATTTAATATTTAATAACAATAGCAATTAGTTAAATTTTGCAAGTACCATTTTGTTGTTGGTAATAAGATTCTCATCGACCATAAGTACTATTTGTTGTTGGTACTAAATTAAGAAATTAAACTTTCAATAAGTACGATTAGTAGGTGGTTTTCTGAGTTGAAATTTAGACGTCACAGTAATCTAGAATTGAGACTAACCTCATGCCATGTTCTTCTAAATTTGGTGGGAGTTGATATGGGAGGGGCGGTGGATCTAACATCACAAATTTCTATATTGTAAAACACGTTTCTCATTCCATTACACTCTCTATAAACAATTACTCTTATTTGAATTAATAAATGTAATTAGTTTTTATTAATTAATATATCTTATTTTAATGTGTTTAAGTCCAACCAAACGTGCTAAGGCTTGCTAGAGCTTAGGTATAAGCTTGCATATCGTAAATGCTCTTTTACTATTTCTTTTTCAAGGGTGGTGGAACATATTACACCAATTGATCTTCAACTAAAAAGATAGCAACATATCATCTGACAACAGCAATTTAGTCAAAATTGGTGCGAACCCTTTCGATTATGGAGTCATTAATTCCTTTTCTCTTATCAGATTTTTTTTTAATTGTCCATATCAGAATATTTATTAGCAATATAATGGTAATTAGTGAAGATTCATGGATCAACCGCTGTCATTTGGGATTTGTTAGAATGATCTGATTCGATTCTTGCGACTGAATATGGAGCAGAAACAATCCTAACGAAGTCCTCCAGCGCTCCTCCGCCTGCTTCTTTTATTGCATGCAATACCATTCAACGCTAGCTACCAAATCGATGGCCACTCGCTCCTCAATGTTGGCCCCACCTCCTGGCCAAATCACCATCAATCCCGACCAAATTCATCTGGTGGCGACCAAATGGCAACTGGTTCTACCGAAACACTGCCGCCATCGCCGTCTTCTTCTCGCTTTGGCCTGCGTTCCCCGCGGAGCAAATGACGAGGGCCCCAACAAGAGCAAACCCGAGCTCCAGAGTCTCTTGGAAGAATCACTCGACGACGTGGTGGCCAGAGACGCGCTTCCAAGTACGATAAATACCCAATTGCCGTTTTGTTAATTTGCTTATTGAGTTTATGAGAAATATTTGATTTTGGGATCTTTTCCTTTCCGGGTGTTTCTTTTTAGAGCCTTTATCGTCCAATCTTCCCACCAGTTCTGTCTCTGATGGGTCGCGTCTTCGCGTCGCTTTCCAGGTGGGTGCCTAGTTTTTAAAATGTAGAATTGAATTTGGTTTTAATGTTGGTTTTGATCTTTAATACTTGCACATGTGTGATATAGGGTGTTCGTGGCGCCTACAGTGAGTCTGCAGCAGAGAAGGCTTACCCAAACTGCGAAGCAGTGCCTTGTGATCAATTCGATACCGCCTTTGAAGTCATTTCCTAAACCATTCTCTCTTGTTTGCTTCTAATTTTGGTTTCTTCATTTACTTGTACGTTGAGTCATGGCTGATGGATTGATTATAAGTTTGTAATGTTATATGACTGCAGTGTGCCAAATGAGTAGTTCTCATACAGGGAATGTTTTTCCCATTGTGTGTTTATCTGGTTGATTTGAAACAAGTTAAAAGCAATGTATTTCATGGGCGAAGATGCGTGCTTTTTGTGGTGTATTTGGCAGAGAACTGCTGAGTTACATTTGTCTGATTGTCTGCCTTGCCTAGGGGTTTACATTGCACCCGTGATTTGACAAAATTTTCAGCACCTTTAGCCTGTTTCTCACAGGCGGTTGAGTTAAATGGATTTGGTGTAGTTCCAAGTTATCCTCAGTGAATTTGTTTAAAGCAAAGTGTCGAAAATATTCCACATAGATTCAAGTCTCATCTTTCCCAGGAGAAATGTTCAGTTTTGGGTGCAGAACTGTTTATATGATCTGTTTTTAATGGAGTTAACTGCACATTGTTCACGTTTTTCCTTTTGACAGGCTGTTGAACGATGGCTTGTTGAAAGAGCAGTTTTACCTATTGAGAATTCTTTGGGTGGAAGCATCCACAGAAATTACGACCTCTTGCTTCGTCACAAGCTGCATATAGTAGGTGAAGTTAAATATGCTGTACGCCATTGCTTATTAGCAAATCATGGGGTTAAGGTTGAAGACTTGAAAAGGGTTCTAAGTCATCCACAGGTATAATTTAGTAGATCCTGTTGAAGTTTATTTTTCTATTCTATTTATTCAGTACTGCATGTGTTTCAGGTTCTTGCTCAATGTGAGCATACATTAACGAAGTTGGGATTGGTAGTAGATCCTGTTGAAGTTTTATTTTCTATTCTGTTTATTCAGTACTGCTTGTGTTTCAGGCTCTTGCTCAATGCGAGCATACATTAACGAAGTTGGGATTGGTAAGAGAAGCCGTAGATGATACTGCAGGTGCAGCAAAGGTAGGCCTAATGCCATCTATTAGCAACTCATTTCCTTGTGACTTTGGGATTCAGCTTGTTCCCATCACCGTGTATATTTTGGTGATTCTGAATTGGTGAGAGCATTGCTTCTTACATATCCACGGGATTGCTACTGGTGTTGCAGTTCATAACTTATGTTATAGCCTTGTTTAGCACAATTTCAAAATTTTCATTAATTGCTAGAACTGATGGGATGGTTAGATTTTTCGTTTGCAACTGATTTTAATTTCTCTATTTCTGTAGCATGTTGCACTTAATAAACTACAAGATACCGGGGCTGTTGCTAGTGCTGTTGCTGCTGGGATCTATGGCTTGAATATACTAGCTGAAGATATTCAGGTTAACTTTTACATAATGTTTGCTCGGTGATACTGGAATAAATGCTACATGTTCATTTATTCATACTGGCTTGAATTCTACTTGCTCATTACAGGATGACTGTGATAATGTTACTCGATTTCTGATGTTAGCAAGGGAGCCCATAATTCCAGGCACGGACAGGCTGTTCAAGGTTAGCTGTTTTATGATAGAAAATTCCAGGAAGTTAAAATTACCGATCCATCTTTGCTTGGAGACTGTTTGAAAACAGTTTATGATAGAAAATTCCAGGAAGTTAAAATTACCGATCCATCTTTGCTTGTAGACTTTTTGAAAACAGTTTATGATAGAAAATTCCAGGAAGTTAAAATTACCGATCCATCTTTGCTTGTAGACTGTTTGAAAACAGACTTTTGCTAAGAAATATGGCTCTTGGCATCTCAGACTACTATTGTCTTTTCATTGGAGGAAGGTCCTGGCGTGCTTTTCAAGGCACTTGCTGTTTTTGCTCTTCGACAAATCAACTTAACTAAGGTAATTGATATTTCCTAAAAGTTAATTAGTCATTCTCGATCCCCCTTCTGCTCTCTCCACAGCTCCCTCTTTCGAGCACATCTTGCGTCCTTGTGAAGCTGGATTATGAGATATGTTCTTTAGGCTGTCTTATACTTTGATTTTTAACCAGATTGAGAGCCGTCCCTTGCGCAAGCAACCCTTGAGAGGATCCGATGATGGCAATGCTGGTTCTCCAACGTACGTTTAGTGACAGATTATGGAAAACATCAGGAAAAACTTCCTTAGATAATTTGATTTTTCTTAAACTCCACTCTGTTTACCATCTTCCTCAGACAACGGAGTCATGTTTGGAATATTTGTTTGTTGTTCTGGCAGATACTTTGACTATCTTTTCTACGTGGATTTCGAGGCATCAATGGCCGACCAGAATGCACAAAATGCCCTCAGGCATCTAAAGGTTTATTTTATCTTATTTTATTTTATTTTATTTTTCGAGTCAATACTATGATACTGTTCTTGACCATGAATGACATAGAATTATGCACGTGCGCAGGAGTTCGCCACATTCTTGCGAGTTTTAGGGAGTTACCCGGTAGACACAAGCATGATGTGAGTGATCCTTTAATGTAGTAAGAATCCAGAGTTACTCCGTGGTATCGTGAGATTCATTCATTTCTGTTTATGGGATTTGCTGAACATTGTGAAGAGGCCTGAACGTCGTCAGGCCGCCCAACTTGTTTTGTCTCCTCGTCTCTCTTCACTTTACAAGAAATTGTTCAAGGAATGTAAAGTTTTTTCCTCTCAATTGATTGTTTTTTTGGTAAAGACATAAATGATTTGTTAAGAGTAACTTCTTGGGTATGTAGATGTTAGAATTGGTATGAAAATAGTGTTAGTTTATTGCCTTGCAACCAATTAATTGGTTGTAATTTTATGTATGACATTATTATTAATTAATAAAGACATTTTTTATCCTTTTGTATTATGTTAATTACATTTGATGTTTTAATACTAAAGGTAAAATTCTTGAAATAATTCCTATATAATTTAAATTATGATGAGATTATAATTATAATATTCAATTTACATTTATGTATTATTCTTAAATTATTCTTACTTATAGTTTCATCAAGATGGGATATTGACATTTTCAAAAAAAAAAAAAAGACGGGATATTGATGAAATAGTAAAATTAGTATAAGTTATATTTATTTGTTACGAAGAAAGTAATTGATCTCATTAATTTAAGTATGGAGATACTTAAACTAACATGTGAGTGTTTATTAGAGAATAAATTTACTAAACTGATCCGATTTGAAAATCTCAAATGAAATATTACTTAGGTATCTATGAATTTCCTTATTATAATGGTTGTATAATTAATCCTTATACTTGAAATTACCAAGTTATCTCATTTGAGAATTACTATATTTTGATGTTACTTATGACTTGCTCTATTTTATGATAGCTTAGTATGTAATACTTAGATGCAATATAAACCACATAAAAATAGTTGGGTAAGTCAATAAATAATTCTTCACTTTAAAGTGATTAGAGAGAATATTCTACTATTCTTGACTAATAATGATTAAGGAATTTTCTGGTCAGAGTTGATTGACATTTCAAAAGATATTTTTAAATATTAATTATAAATCAATTACTAACTAACAAGAATGATCATAGTTGGACACAAAAGAGCAGACATTGTACTCATATTCTATCGAATTGAAACAATGGATAACGAAAGAATTAAATTATATATCATAACCATGTATAGATGAGTTAAATTAAATCACTTTAACATTCATAATATTTGGGTAGTTAGATATGTTAGACGTCAATCTCGATCTATTATTATAAATTGTTTAATTGGAGAATTAAAAATAAATTAAAAGAAATTTTAATTTATTTAATTTTAATTATGAATTAGAATTGTAAATTATAATTATTACAAATATATACACATAAAGAGTAGTTTAAAAGAGATGAATCAATTTCAAATAAGTTAGACCTAATTTTAAAGTTTGAGAAATTCTAGAGAACAAATATGATATATTTGATTTTATTAACATTAAATTAATTATAATTAGAATTTGATTGTAATTATAATTAAAATATTTGATTTTAATAAAATTTGAAACCCTAATACTTTTTCTATAAATAGGAATAAGTGTAAGGAATTGTATTTTTTACTTTTTTCTATAAATAGGAATAAGTGTAAGGAACTGTATTTTTTACTACTCTGGAGATACCGTTATAAGCTAGAGACATGAACAAATTGAAAAAGTTTTGAAAAGATTTCATTAGAAATATCAAATCAAACGATTTTATATTTTATTATTCAAGTGTTTTTCAAACTATTAAATTATTGATATTCAATCAGAAAGCGTAAAACTTTTATTTTTTCGTTGCTTTTTTGTTGCGCCCGTAATTTGATAAATGTGATTTCCCAGTAGGGACTACTAAAATTTGTTTCTTTCCTGGTTACGAAGGAAAGGTGGAGCTCATAGTTTTCCATGTACATGTGTATAAATTCATCTGGGTTGGGGCGCTCCTTTAAATCTTTTGATTTCACTCTGCAAATTTCTGAACGTAACACTTTGTTCCCACGATTGCTACTCCTGGTGCAGTGTCCTGGAGACATTCTAATGCAATAAAACGCAGTTCTCTCCTACACATCTCATAATTGAATTTACCTTGCCGTGGAAGCGTATTGGCTCATCCTCCGAATCCGAAGATAGTACCCTCTTTATTCCAAACTTGCAGCATCATGTCACAGTTGTGAATGTGAGTGATAGTAGTTTAATAGGCTCTTTCCTATAGACATACAAATGTAAATTATTTTTCACTTGCAAATATCCATTATGAGTTCCCTTTAGCAGAAGTTTGAGATTTCAAATTGCGTTTTTTTTGTGGACACTTTTCAGAATCTGACTTCAATGTGGTCTGGGCACTTTTCACCCTTTTCCTAGGTTTCTTTTATCGCATCAGAGTACTTCTGCGAGTAGGTTATTTCATGCTATATCGTATCTTGTAACAAACTGCCCTCCAGAATTGTACCTTATTCTCAGGGTAGGGTAAAGGAATATAGAAAAGTAGAACAGAATAAAGCAATACTGACATTCCTCTTGCTGCATTCTGTGGGGCACTTAAATCAGTGTCCAATAATCCAGATAACATTAGTCTTATTTGTCGCTAAAGCAATGCTGTTGATTACATAGAAAGGCAAACATATTGAAAAAGCATAAACTATGCTCAGTAATCCTGCATTGTGCACGGGTGCTACAATTAATCAGGATATGCAGTTTCCAAGTTTATAAAGACTTATCTTTCCTTCTGTCCTAGCAGCAAGTTCTGCCATAGTATTTGTTCGCTTAAATGTAAGGGCAGCCACTAGATCGAAATCCAAAAAGTTCACCAAACTTGATCCTCGTGTTTGTCCTATGTCATTTTGAAAATTTGGAAAAAAAAAAAAGGCAGAACGCCTCCAAATCCAACTCCTGCGTTCCCAAGTTTAACGAGCCCCAGTTTATGAAGAACTGTTGTATTTGCAGTTTCAAAATTTGGTTTGAGATATGAACAAATCCTATGTATGTGCTCCTCCTCTCATGGATGGGACTCGGTTATTGTGCCTAAGAGTTGTAATCAGTTCCAGAATTTCACCTCGCATATCAGCAACAGCAGATGGAGTGACCTGCTCCTTCACCGCAGAAAACCATAAACAGTTAGGTTCTCTCAGGTCATTGCTTTCAATCCAAAGGCATATGGATCTTGCAATGGCTGTAACATATAATCCGCAGTCATAAGAATTCAATTGCTGAGGCGAATCGGTGAGTTCAACATATGACGCATGAGGTTCTGCATCGGAGGTAGACATGAACCCCTTAATATGTCCATAAAGTTGACAAGAAGCTCTTTTGTTGATTCCATAACAGCTATCGTGATGAATAAATGCATTTGAACTTCTCTCGTAAACAAGTAAGCTCCAATGTGATCCACCTTCAGCAACAGTAACATCATTGTTGTTGTTGACAGGAAAAATCACCAATCTCTTCTTTGGCAATTCAAGAGGTTCTACAAAATCCTTGAGAGTATCAGCATCAGGGCAGTTTGCTATCCAGAAAGCAACTGAAGGTGCAACCAGTAGGACATCTTTAATTGGATGGCTAGTAGCAAGGTAGCTGAAATAAAACTCTATTATTCGATCGTTAAGATAGTGAGGACCGCTGAGGATACCCAAATCAGATTTCCTAAGAACAACATCATTGTAGCCGAGAATCTTTTCATCATCCGTAGATCTCCTCATGTTGCAGATATCAAAATTCTTTCTGATCACCAAAAAATCAGTTAACATAAATATAACAAAGAAAGCATGGCTTTTGCAATAAAAAACTACTCCTGCAAAACCCTAACTGTTATTTTGCAGTTTGTAAGAACTTTGAAGTCATGAATCCATGATCCTAGGCCATTTGAAAGGATACTTCAAGAAAAGGCCCATCTTTAGGCATATTCATATTGGACACACAAATATCGGACCATTTTCATGATTTCACCTAAGAATGCAATGTACTCTATATGAATCAAGTACTTGACTCAAGCACATGCAAACCCATACATGAAATTTCAATCCAAAACTTACCCAGAAAAGTTTTTTTTATCCAATAATCAACGGGATTGCTTCTAAATACCAAAATACGCTCTTCTGAATCATACCATTTACAGATAATTGAAAGCCAAAACAGCAAGGCACAAGCAAAACAAACACAAAAAAAGCATGTAGCAAAAGGGAGATGTAGAGAGAAGTAACGGTAAGCGAAGATACTTACACAGGTCTATCGGTTGATCGGACTCCGCAGTGTTAAGTGAAGCGAGATTCTCTAGGAGAGCAGGCCCTTTCTTCAACGTCTCAAGCAACATTGCAGCCCCACGTTGCTTGGATAAACGATTATATATATATATATATAGCGTTAATTAAAAAAAACTTATATATATATATAGATATATAAATTTTCAATTACAGCTTAAATTTTAAATAATAATAATAAAATACACAAAATTTTAATTTATTTCAATTTTAGGTTGACGATAGTTCTATTATTATTTATACTGACGTTACAGTGTCACATATAAATGATCTTCTACCAATTGGACAAGTATAATTAAGAAGAGATGATTTAATTAGTGAAACATTTAGATTTAAGAGAAAGATTCATTCCTCACTCTAAAAAAAGGTTGTTTAATTATTGTCGTTTGGATTTGAGAGAAAGGTTGTTACTCTCACACCCTAAATCCCTAATGAAATGTTTAGGTCAATGGAATAGCAATTCTATTCCTAGCATATTCCAAGTATATTATTAAATCTTTGTTTAGTTAGAAACAGACACATAATAAGTAATTATCAAGAACATCTATTTTTAAACTTTGGGGAATAGATAAAACTAGTCCCTACTATCTTTATCTATTTTACGAATAATTATTCTTCTTCAAGACAAATTTATCCTTCTCATATTTAAGCCTCCCGAAATTTCTTATCCTTCTTCGACGTCTGAATTTTGAGCTCTCAAGCTCTAACCCATATAGGAAGTCTAAATTTTTTGGCCATTTCTGGGTTTTTCGTGTAGATTCTTACTCTTCATTTTACTCGTACGGTTTAGGGTATCTAAATTGTGTTTTGTTTTGCTTTTTTTTCAAAGTTAAATCTATGCTTGAGTGTTCCTCTGGATTTGTTTATATATTCCTTCATTGCTTTATTGTACGTTCTGGGGTGTCGAGAAATCTCTGTCTCTCTCTGGTTTGTTTGCTTTTATTGACTTTGTGTTTTGTGTCTGGCGTGGATTTGAAGGGTTGGTGTGGACTAGAAAACAAAGTTTAAGCCTTAGATGGATTTGGTAATTTTTTTTGCTTTCCCAACTAGTGGGGTTGTGTATTTGGCGCTTTTGACTTAATTAATGATAGTTGTAGTTCCTACATTCTCTTATACTACGTGTTGGATTAAGAGTGAAGTTAAGAATTTGCAGGAGTCATTCTTGGGTTTTAGTTGTTTGATCTGGTCCAAAGAAGGTTTTTTTTTTTATGTTTCTCACAGAGAAGGTTTATAAGATTTTGCATGTCGATGACTTTCTTGACCTAATTATTTGTTTCTTTGATTTTTCTTCTTTTAATGTTGGTAATAAAATGAGAGAATACTAGAAAAGAAAAAAAAAGTTGAGGCTCAAATTTTTAGTTCTATTTATCATTTTGATATTTTAGCACAATTTGGAAACATATTAAGTAGATACTAACATAGATTTGTTGGCATCAAAATGGAAGGTCATGTATGCTATTTAAGCGTCATGTTATCATGATAACAGATAATAGATACAAATATTTTAACTGTTACATAAATGAAAATTGAATTGTGAATATGCACGTGTATTGGAAAATGTGTGCTTGCTTGGCTAGAAACTATTTAGCAACATGGTATTACATACTATTATATTGAAGCGTTTTCCATCATTGAAATCTTTACCAAATGAGAGTAGTTTAGACTAGCTTATCTTTTTAAAGATTTATCATTATGCAATTAAGAGATAAGTCCAAAAATTGGATATTGGAAGTGTTATGAACGATTAATCACAATAATCAAAGAACAAGTGTAGAAATAATAAACACACACAGATTTACGTGGTTCACCAATGTTTATTGGCTACGTCCACGGGCGGCTAAGGTTTTATTTCACTGTGAATGTTTTTCGACAAGTGTACACTAGGAGAATATAACGTATTTATATACCTAGGAGAATACAAAAGACATAATTGCCCTCAGTGTGGAGTTGGATCTGCGATCGTGGGCCTGGTGTAAAGTCCAAAATATATTATCAGGCTTTATATCTCAACAATTCTCCCACTTGGAAACTGATCTAGTTAACCCAACCATCTTCATTCTCCATGCCAATGTACCCAACAAACTCACCTAACTGCAACATCTCCCACGCTATGATAGAAGACCAACTGAGCCCTTGCACAGCCCCAGTTTCCCAACATCAACACCTTTAGTCAACATGTCTGCTGGATTATTAGCACTATCAATCTTCTTCAAACACATCTCACCTTCTTCCACCAAATTGTGAGTGAAATGGTATATGCGCCAGATGTGCTTAGTTCTAAAATGATACAATGGGTTCTTTACCAGCTGTATGATACTCTGACTATCAGTGAAGAGAACCTTGTCATGCTGCTTCTTGCCTATCTCTTCCAAGTAATCAGTCAATCGTATCTTCTCCTTACCAGCTTCAGCTATTGCAACATATTCAGCCTCTGTAGATTACATAGAGACACACTTATGAAGTTTAGACATCCAACTCACTACCGTCCCATCTATAGTGTAGACATACCCACATGTACTCTTGCTTGATTCATATCTCCACTAAGATCAGCATCAACAAAACCCTTTAGTAGTACCTTGCCATTCCCATAACAAAATGAGGTGCTAACTGTTCCTTTCAAATATCTCAGAAGCTACTTCACAACTTCCCAATGCTCTTTCCTTGGATCTGTCATGTATTTGCTCACAGCTTCCACTGCATGTGCTATATCAGGCCTAGTGCAGACCATAACATAAATCGAACTTCCAACTGCAGAAGCATAAGGCACTTTTGTCATGTGCTCACGTTCCTCAGGAGTCTTGGGTGATTGCTTCTTTAACAATTTGAGATGGTTAGCCAAAGACGTGCTCCTGGGCTTAGCATCATCAACCTTGAACCTGGACAACATCTTCTTAATATATTGCTCTAAGGACAGATTTAGAATTTCAGTAGACCAGTCTTGGAAAATCCTCATCCCTAGAATCTGCTTTGATGCACCCAAATTTTTCATCTTAAACTCTAATGACAATCTCCCTTTAAGATTATTTATCTCCTCCATACTTGAACCTGCAATCAACATATCATCTACATACAAGAGTAAAATAACAAAGGAGCCAGTAAACTTCTTGATGTAACAACACTAATCCTTTTCACTCCTATGAAAATCGTTTCTGAACATGAAAGAGTCAAACTTCTTGTACCACTATCTTGGAGCCTGCTTCAATCCATACAAGCTCCTTTTGAGCTTACATACCATGTGTTCCTTACCATGGACCTCATATCCCTCAGGTTGCTGCATGTAGATTTCTTCCTCTAGATCTCCATGTAAAAATGTTGTTTTTATATCCATCTGCTCAAGGTGCAAGTCCTTTACTGCTACAATACTTGGCAAAATTATGATTTTAGTTAGCTTCACAATAGGAGAGAATATTTCAGTGTAGTCAATACCTTTCCTTTATGAATATCCCTTAATCACCAATCGAGCCTTGAACCTAACTGTACCATCAGTTTCATTCTTGATCCTATAGACCCACTTGTTCAACAGAGCTTTCTTCCTTATAGGCAATTTAGTTAACTCCCAAGTATCATTCTTCTCAAGTGACCATATCTCATCATCCATGGCTTGCTCCCACTTGATTAATCATTTACCTACAAAGTCTCATCAAAGGATTCTGGTTCCCCTCCATCAGTCAACAAAAAATAATTCAAGGATGTTGAATACCTTTCTGGTGACCTGGTAAATATGGTAGATCTCCTCAACACTGGCTTAGGTGTGATTGGCTACTGTTCTGGTTCTGCAACAATATTTTCTAGATTTTCCTGTGGTCTTGTTGCAACATTAGGAGGTGAAATTCCTGTAACTCAACCTCAGCTCCCACTTCTTCTGCATCTTCATATCACACCCCAAACTTGTCCTTATACAGGACATTCTTATCAAATGTCACATCATAGTATCTCAATATCTTCCTATTCTTGTTATCCCAAAATCTATATCCAAACTGATCCGAATCATACCCAATGAAATAGTACTTCAAAGTCTTTGCATCAAGCTTGTCTCTCTTCTCTATATCAACATGAATATAAGCAGCACACCCAAAAGTCTACAAGTGAGTAATCTTGACCTCCTTAGCCGACCAAACCTTTTTTGGCATCTTGAAACCTAAAGGAACTGAAGGTCCTCTATTTATTAAGTATATTGTTGTGGTCACTGCATCTGCCCAAAACGTTTTTGACAGCCTGACATGTAGTCTCATGCTTCTTACTCGCTCATTCAACGTTATGTTCATCCTTTCAACAATCCCATTCTGTCTTACCTTGCCAAGAACTGTCCTGGTGCACTTGATTCCCTCATTAGCACATAACTTCTTGAATTATGTAAAATCATACTCTCCACCACTATCAGGCCTTAGGCATTTGATCTTCAACCCAATTTGAACCTTTATCTGACTTATGTTTAAGAAAGTAAACCTAGATCTTCCTGCTGAAGTCATCAATGAAGGTAACGTAGTATCTCGAACCACCAAGAGAGGAGACTGGAGATGGCCCCCATACGTCTATGTGTACTAGTTCTAATCTTTCTGCCTTTATTTCTCTGCTAGTCTTTATGAAACTGACCCGTTTCTGCTTTCCCAAAACACAACTCTCATAGAAACCCATATCAACAGATTTCAAACCTTGCAGATACCCCTTTGAAGCTAGCATCTTCATCCCCTTTTGACTCATGTGCCCTAATCTATTGTGCCATAGACTCGAGCTTGATGTATTATCGGCTACAACAATCATGTTCGAACACCCTGTGGTAGAGTATAAAGTTCCAAATTTTGTGCCCTGTGCTATCACCATAGCTCCCTTCACAATTTTTCAAGAACTCTCCCCGAACACTTCCCTATAACCCGTGCTATCCGACTGACCAATAGAAATTAGATTCTTCTTCAAGTCAGGAATATATTTGACATCCTATAGCTTCCATTTACTCCCACCTGAGGTCTGGATACACACATCTCCCTTTCTAGTAATCTCCAAGGCTTTATTATCAGTAAGGTACACCTTCCCAAAATTTCCATACTTGAAATTATGGAATAACTCTTTGCTAAGAGAAGAGTAGAATGATACACCGGAATCAAGTATCCAGAAGTCAACTAGACTATCCACACTAACAATTAAGGCTTCACCAATGTCTTTCGCAGAACATAAAGAATCATCATCTTCATAGGGCTTATTTTTTTTTGGCCTTTCTTCTTTTTAGATTTAGGGTAGTCCTTCTTGAAATGTCCTTTTTCAATATAGTCCCAACAAGAGACCTCGTTTTTGCCTTTAGATTTTTCCCACCCTTTTGATTTTGATCGACCATGTTTACTATGACCTCCCATTGACTTTCTCTTGCCCCTTCCCTCGACACTGAGTGCATTACTAGACAAATCCCTATTTTCCCGTTTACAAATGCTCTTGCTTAAGATAACATCTCGGACTTCATCAAACTTTAGTTTCTCATACCCACGCGAACTGCTAATTGCGAAAACAATAGTATCCCATGGCTCGGGTGGAGAGGACATTAAATTATGGCTCTAATCTCATCATCAAAATTAATATCAACATAACTCAATTGACTGATAATCATATTAAATTTGTTAATATGATCTACGACATATCCACTTTCAGACATCTCCAGATTAAACAAACGATGCATTATATATACCTTATTAATGGCCGACAATTTTTCATACATGTTTGCCAGAGCTTTCAGTACTCCTGTAGTCATTGTCTCCTTAATGATGTCGAAGGCAACATTTCTTGCCAATGACAAAACGAATCAACCCTAGCGCCTGCCGATTTTTCAGATTCCAAACCTCCTATCTTATGGCTTCTGGTTTTTTTCCCTAACAAAGGTTCATGGAGGTTTCTCTAATACAATAATCTTCCATCTACATCTTCTAAAAACCAAAATTGGTTCCATCGAATTTCACAATTTGAACCTTCACGCTTTCCATCTTTTCAGATTGTTGTAATACAAGCCAAGCTTTGATGCCAGTTGTTATGAATGATCAATCACAATAATCAAAGAACAAGTGTGGAAATAACAAACACACACAGATTTACGAGGTTCACTAATGTTTATTGGCTACGTCCACAAGCAGTTAAGGTTTTATTTCACTATGAATGTTTTTTGACATAGATACACTGGGAGAATAGAACGTATTTATATGCCTAGGAGAATACAAAAGACATAACTGCCCTTAGCGAGGAGTTGGATCCGCGATCGTGGGCCTAGTGTAGAATCCAAAATATATTATCAGGCTCCATATATTAACAGGAAGGTAGTGAGGGCTTATTTAAGTAGTTTAGATTTTAAAGCTTTTGGGTTAGAAAAAATAGCATAATTGGGCCTTGGGAATGTTTAACATTCATATTTACAGATAACATTTAATGGTCTAATGTTAAGAAGGATTGGTGATGTACCAAAACAGAATGGGATATTGAGTTTGCTTCGTTTGATTGGATGTTGCCTTAGGAATGACTGCATTTTTAGGTTTAAAATAAACTAATATGGTTTATGAAAACAGAATGGGAAATTGAGTTTCTATGATCCCCTCTTTTTAACTCTGGAAATATTATCTTCTCTTTTCTCTCCTACTATACTTTATGCCTTAAAACTATTTTGAATTATTTGATGGTTATTCTCTTACGTTGTACTTTGTTTGAACAAATTTATGTAAATACATTAGAAATTTTATTTTTTACAGTGATGGCTTGTTTAAGGTTGAATGTATATAGAAATGCGGAAAGAATAAAAAGGATTGTGGTTATCTTGACTGTATGGTTGTAGTTGTGTAATGTTGTTAGTTCGCTATTTAGTTTGTTGGCATTGGAGGCTTCTTTATATAGTTATAGGTCAAGGGTTAGAAATTATCTTCTAAATTTTTATGCAAATCTAGATTATGTGAGGTGAATTGTGTATGACATGATGAGTCATGTATTTCACTGGTTAGGATGAATATGCAAACTTTTTTAAACTATATGAAATGTTAGAAAGTATAGGAGGATTAAAGTCAACAAAAAACATGCTTATTGATGAACAAATAACAATTTTCTTACATATTATTGCTCATCATATTAGAAATTGAGTTATTAGGAAAAATTTTAGAAGGTCGGGTGAGACAATTAGTTTGTGTTTTCATAATGTCATAAATGTAGTAATACATTTGTAAGATCTTTTGTTTAAGAAACTTGGGCCCATACCAACAAACTATTCGGACCATCAGTGGATATGATTTAAGGTAGATAATCACCCTATTATGTTTATAAGAAAATATAGTAAATGTCATTAAGGTTTCTCATTATTTTTTATTTCATTTCAATTTTAGAATTGCTTAGGTACTCTAGATGGGACATATATCAGGGTTAATGTGCCAATTAAAGATAAGGCTAAATTTCGAACTCCTAAGGACGATATTGCAACAAATAGGGGTATTCAAAAAAACCCGTGAATCTGTGAACCGGACCTGCACCGCATGAACCGAACCTGTAAATAAGGTTAACCGAACCTGAGTTTAGGTTCGGTTCGAACCGAACCTGAAAAATCAGGTTCATG
>JANVCQ010000231.1:9598016-9608955 GCA_025531925.1 Erythroxylum plowmanianum
TCTTTCCCTTACCTTTCAAAATTGTTCGAACAAGTTGTGACCACTTGAGATAATTTTTTCCATCCAATTTGTAGGCAGATTGAATGATCTGTAACTCTACCGAAGATTGAGTCTTGGTTACTTCATCTGATGAAGCTACAATTATCGAACCACTCTCCTTGATGTCTGTCATTGTTTCTACCGAAACTAATCAGTGATGAGGGTTGGAACAAAGGGAACAAGGATTTCGGATATAGACTAATAGGACAACAATAAAGGCTCTAATCAGCAATGAAGGCTGATGTAGGAAGAAAGCAAAAAAGGATTTCGAAGAAAGAAGAAGAAGAGAATAGCAACGAAGGCTCAATCCTTTCTTTATTTTCCAGGAAAATTCGAGCTTAAAGCTTTGATACCATATCAGAATTTAGAGTTTCAAGGTAACCTCTTTATTGAAACTTAATAGGATATATATACATAGAGAGTACGGCATAGATTAGGAAACAAATTTCCTAATCCCACTGAACTAGGAATCTAACCCTATCTAAGGGTCCCTTATTTTTAGGGATCCTAATACATATCCTATATTTGATATTTATCTCCTATATTTGATATTTATCTAATACAGTATTTATAAAATAGATTCTCACAGTTTTCCCATTCTCGGCTTGGTGGTTTACTGTGTAGTTTCCAACATGTTTCCTTTGTGTGTCTCGGTTTTTTGCAATGGGTGCACCAGAGGTTGTCCTTATTCTCCTTCCCCTGGTTTTCTCTACCAGAATGCTTAGATAGATCACTACTTCCTTTGTCCTGATGATTAGTTTTGCTAATAAGGCTGACCTGTCCATGGTTTGTGGTTCAAGCATAACACTCCGACTTTCTTCTACGCGAATCAATGAGATTGTCTCTTCTAGAGACAGAGTGTCCTCTTTTCCAAGGATTTGGGTCCTGACCTGATCAAATTCAGCATTCAATCCAGCCAAAAAATCGTACACACGGTCTTTTTCAATGAAGTTCTTCAAGATGACAACATCCTCAGGGCATTTAAAAACTCGATAATGATCGAGTTCTTGCCACAGATTCTGCAGCAAGTTTGCATATTCTGTGACAGATTTATCTCCTTGCTTAGCAACTGCAGTTTTGATCTTGATCTCATACACTTAAGCAGCATCACGAGCCTTCGAGTACGTGCAACGAATGTAGTCCCAAATCTCCTTTGCAGTGACAAAAAACATGCATGTGTCATTGATCATGGGATCCATAGAATTCCATAGCCAGGACATTATCATGGAATCCTCTTTATCCCTTGCTTCAAACATTGAGTTATCCTTAGTCGGTCCTGTTCCAAGAAGATGACTAAGCCTCCCTTTGCCCTTGAGGTATGTGCGGACAAATTGAGACCATTTGAGATAGTTCTTCCCATTAAGCACTCGAATATTTTGTAAATCCCCGATTTTTTGAATGGTGCCGAATTCTTCTGGAGGGTTAGATCTGGTGGAGACAGAGGTTTGAGAGGTTGACTTGATTAAGAAGATACTGCAGTGAAGAATAAGGTACTGCAGCAATTAAGACTACCCTAATGAGAATCACACAAGAGAGGTAAGGAGAAATGCAGCGATGAAGGTTGGAACACACAAGAGAAGAACAAAAAAAAATTGGGCTTCGGTAATGAAACAATGAAGGTTGCTAGAAGGACAAATCCCAGAAAAAGAAGCCCTATGGCTTTGATACCATGTGAGAAAGAATTTTCATATATTCTCATATATTGAATAGGAATTATACAGCCATATATAGGATATTACAAGTAGGAGTTTAAATTTGGAAAGTTATCCAAAGCTATCTCATGTAATCCCTTAATTTAAGGGATTTCAAACTTATTCTATCTTATTTATTTACAGCCTATCTATATCTCAATATAATCTATTTACAGCTGTTTAGTATCTCGACAGTTTCCTTTTTTGTTTGCTTTAGAATTTTGTTTCCAGTATGATACTTGCAACAACCTGTTATTCATAGAGCTAGCTAGTATCGTATCGCCATTCCTCATCCTAATTATATGTGTTGTCTATATCTTTTGAAATTAGATACAACTCGCTGAACATGAACATGAGCTGATTGAAATGAACTCTAACAGCGAGAAACTTCAAGAAACATACAATGAGCTTTTGGAATTCAAAATGGTGCTGCAAAAGGTAGATCTCTTGCCATCATACTCCTAATTTGACCAGAAAATAAGTGATATCATATGCTGCTAAATTATCAGTGTTCTAAATTCTTTTCCTTTCAATTTCATTGTATTCATTTCATTCCTTTTTTCCCCCCCTTCTTGTGCCTTAGTTCCTGTGTTGCTAGTTGAATGAAGTTGGGTTCCTTGGTGTAGTTGGCATAAAGAAATAAATAGCCATGGTATTAGGCTACAGGACGTACTCACAGTAGATTCGATCTTTATACAGTAACCAAATAGAAGAGATGAAGACAGATTTTAGTGAATTTATTAACTCCACCTATGTCTTTGATATCAGCTGGTTTAAGTACAATACAATTGATATTTTCAACAAATCTATTGTTTTACTTAGTATCATATGTTGATTTGAAATTAAAACGATTTTTTAAAATTCTTCCAAGCTTGGGCTTTAATCATCAACATGTTTATTTTATAAGTTAAGCAAATTTGCATTTGAGATGGGGGTAATTCTAACACATAGATGCACATTACACACGTACAAGCATGCAGGGAGATAAAGGGACAGTTGCGTGGCTTTATAAATTAATCCTTTGGTTGTTCCATTGTTTATCCATCCAGCACCCTTCCTCTGGCTCGTAATTCCCATCCTTTATGGGGGATTGATTGATATTCTTATTTTGTGAAAGGAATTTAAACATTCAAAAGCTACTTCGTTTGTTTTGGGCTTGCTAACTGTTGAATTTATCTGTGAATTTTCATGTACCTATTATTGGTTTCAGTCTATTTTGGAAACTGATTATGATAAAATCCCCTGTACTTGCAAATAATGAGATAGTGGAACTATGGGATCTTTGATCTCCAATTTGTTGATGCCATTGTGTTTTGCTGGATGATTCCAGGCTGTTGGCTTTCTTGTATCGAGTAATGGTCATGCAGTAGAAGATGAAAGAGAGTTAAATGAGAATGTGTTCCCCAATGATGGTTGTGAGGATTCAGCATCTTTACTCGAACAGGTTCATATATTATTTCATGCAACATTTGAGTCATTTGTGCTGAATTTATTTGCCAATATTACATTCATACACAAGCCTGCACTATGCAGGAGTTGAGGTCTGCACCTTCAAATCAATCTGGTTTGAGATTTATAAGTGGAATTATACCTAGATCAAAAGTTATGAGATTTGAAAGGATGTTATTTCGTGCTACGAGGGGTAATATGCTTTTCAATCAGGCATCGGCTGATGAAGAGATAATGGATCCTGTGTCAACTGAAGTGGTTTGTGCCTTTCATTTCTGACATGCTTCTAAATAAGCTTTTTGTTGGTATTTAATTCTTCCATTCTCTACTCTTCATCCTCTCTAATTCCCAGTCCCTCCGATGTCTTACTTTTAGGAAAATACATTGACTCATTTTCTGTATTTAGCCTGATTCACAAAGTGTTTATTGTTACAGGTTGAGAAAACTGTATTTGTAGTTTTCTTCTCAGGTGAGCAGGCAAGAACAAAGATTCTGAAAATTTGTGAAGCCTTTGAGGCAAATTGCTACCCTGTTCCCGATGATATCACAAAACAGAGGCAATTAACAAGAGAAGTAAGGAAAATATTGCCGAAATGCACTATTTTTTGCTTCACTCTTCAATATGATAAGCTACCGTAGTTTGTTTTGTTTGAATGTCTTAGATAACCATGTGTCATTACAGTTCTCCCATTTTATAGTGCAATTTCTGGAAAAGTTTTTTTCCCCATATTTTTTGTATTTACCAAAATGATATTGAAGCAACATTCGCGATTAGTTTGTTCTTTTAACTTGTTGTTGTCTTGCCCCAATTTGTATGGTTTACTTAAGTAGCTATTCACTGATTCATAGTACATAAAGAATCTCGGACTTCCTTGTGTTGAACGTTCTATTTTTATTTCAGGTTTTATCGAGACTCTCTGAACTGGAAGCTACTTTAGATGCTGGAATTCGCCACCGAAATCAAGCATTGGCTTCCTTTGGATTTCATTTAACAATATGGATGAACCTGGTAGGATTCAATCATCTGGATAATTATTTTGTTTTTTGAATTTGTTTGGTCGAATGGAAGTTATGACTTTTGGACGAGCATGTGAATTGAAGATGATAACCATTTGTAGATGGTTTGTTCATCATTATAGTGGATGGCTCTACTTTCCAGGTAAGACGGGAGAAAGCTGTGTATGACACACTGAATATGCTGAATTTTGATGTTACAAAAAAATGTCTTGTTGGAGAGGGCTGGTGCCCTATATCTGCAAGACCACAGGTATTTGCGTTATTTCTGTCAGAATGTTATTGTTCATTTGTTATTCGATTAGGTTATTTGGTTGAAAGTTTTGCTGAATATTTTACAAAAACATGTTTTGGATGAACAGATTGAGGAGACACTTCAACGTGCAACATTTGATAGTAGTTCACAAGTGGGCATTATATTCCACGTGATGAATACTTTGGAGTCACCCCCTACTTATTTCAGAACCAATCGCTTCACAAATGCATTTCAGGAAATTGTTGATGCATATGGGTTAGTACTTTTAGTGAACTGTCAACAGTTTTTTAGGCAACTTTTTTGCTCTCTCTCTCTCTCTCTTCTTTTGGTTAATAAAAAACATTTATAGGAAAGTATTTGTGATTTCAATACAACAAAGATTTCTAGGGTGTGGTTCAAGGTGAGCCCTGACACAGATATTATACTGATTCTTCTCGACAAGTATGAAAGTGTAGTTTAAGACCCTTAAAAGTTGGCCGTTTGTTCATACTTTACTCTTTTCAAAAATACATAACACCTGTAGTTTTTGAATGAGGCAACTTTGGAATTGCGTATTGGGTGCTTGTAGCCTTGGATTTGATGCTGCATATTGTTAAGCAATTGGACAAACCTTTTGACAGACAAGGCTGCCATGTTTTTGATCCATTAAACTGTTAAAAAGGCTGATGTAACTGGTTATTTGGCAGTGTTGCTAGATATCAAGAAGCAAATCCTGCAGTTTACACTGTCATTACATTCCCATTTCTTTTTGCGGTGATGTTTGGGGACTGGGGCCATGGAATATGCTTGCTGTTAGGAGCACTAGTCCTTATAGCAAGGGAAAATAAACTTAGTAATCAGGTATGTACCTTTTGAAGTTGTCTTATTACAGTTTTAAAAGAAGTTCTAATCTGGAGTATTTTGTTTACTGGTATTGATCATGTTCCTCGATTAAGCTGTTTGTCTTTGACATTTATGTTTCTTTCTCTTTGACTCTTTCTCATTAAGGTAAGCACCTGCTAAGATTTAGTCATTTAAAAGCTTGTTTTGGTGAAGTTAAGGGGCAAACTTGTATAATTGCAAATTCTCTTTTGACTCTTCCTGATTAAGATAAGCACGTGCTAAGATTTAGTTATTTAAAAGTTGTTTTGGTGGAGTTAAAGGGGCAAACTTGTATAATTGCAAGATTAATGACTGATGAAATTTTCTTGTACTAAATTTGATTCATTATCTTGAAATTCAAAGGGACAAGGTTAGGTGGACAACAATATATGAATTATAAACCCCTTGTGCTTACAAATAAATAAACTTGCATCAAATTTATAATTATGAAACTTCACATTTCAAATTAAGTTTGTGCTTTCGCTAAATGAATGCTTCCTTTGTTCCCTGTGTGACTGAAAAAGGTTATATTTGATTTCTGTGCCACAATATGTCAAACTTGTTATCATTGATTGCAGTGTAAAATATTAACTTTTATGCATTAGCTAATATACCTAAATTTTATATTTATTTCTTGCAGAGACTTGGAAGCTTTATGGAGATGCTTTTTGGTGGACGTTATGTGCTACTTTTAATGTCAATTTTTTCAATTTACTGTGGCCTGATTTACAATGAATTCTTCTCTGTTCCATTCCACATCTTTGGTGGATCTGCCTATAAATGTCGGGACACTACTTGCAGGTATATAAATTTTTTTTACAAATACATTCAAATGGTGCCAGCTAGAAACAATTTGTACTTTTGAACACATCATTCGATGCCTTGAATGTTCTAGGACTTGCAATTGTTGAGTTGGAACACAAAAACCCAATCTCCCTTCATGAAATGCAAACCCCCACCTCCATATTCCCCATTATGTTCTAAAATGATGGAAGCGGTGGTACTCCTTTAATTATCTTTTGCACCCTGTTTTCTGTTTTTTTTTTTTTCCAGAGTAGTGCTCTTAGAGTAGAATGTGCAATTTTAATTGACTTTGAAGCAAAACAAAGCTTCATTTGCAGCAAGGAAATGACGAAAATGTCATTATTATTATTGCTTTTCCTTATGAAAGTTAGATTGCTTCTATGGATGGGAATCAATTTACACTCCTATCTGCATGTTTCTAGTTTGTTAATAATTTGTGAGCCTATATTTGTTGATGGAAATCATATGTTTTTCGATCTCTGACATTCTATCTATATACTAAATTTTCTTACAGGTTCGTGAAAGCCTTAATTCTTTATGCTATCAGTTCGCAGATACAATATTAATAGACAGATTTTACCTTGAAAGAACTAGGTTGCTTAATTGTTATTCTTTATTTTTGAACCAGTGATGCACAGACAGTCGGTTTAATCAAATACCAAGATTCATACTCATTTGGAGTGGACCCTAGTTGGCGTGGAAGTCGTTCAGAACTGCCATTTTTGAACTCACTGAAGATGAAGATGTCGATTTTGCTTGGTGTGGCTCAAATGAATCTAGGAATTGTACTAAGTTATTTCAATGCACATTTTTTTGGCAGCTCACTCGACGTTAGGTTTGTTTCTGCTCTCTTTTCCTCTTTTGCAATTTTTATGTTTTGCTCAAAGGAAACATGTCACTTGTAACTTCTTGTCAATAGGTACCAGTTTGTGCCACAGATGATCTTCCTCAACTGCCTCTTTGGGTATCTTTCACTTCTCATTATAATCAAGTGGTGCACTGGCTCTCAGGCGGATCTCTATCATGTGATGATCTACATGTTTTTGAGTCCTACTGATGATCTTGGAGAGAATGAGCTGTTTTGGGGCCAGAGACCACTTCAGGCATGTCTTTTATCCTATTTATCTACATCTCTGTCAAATATTCAATGGTTGAATTTATGCTTGAGCTTTTGCAGATAGTATTGTTGCTTTTGGCCCTCGTTGCGGTTCCATGGATGCTGTTTCCTAAGCCATTCATATTGAAGAAACTTCATTCAGAGGTACAACACATCTTCCTTGTACTACTTTGTCCATCAATGTTTTTCTATTTGGTAGAAAATGAAAATGGAAATGTCTCTTCTGAGAGTAGAAGCTTTACATATGGAAGCTCAAGATGTTAAGATGAAGTTAATTCTCATGGAACTATTTTCGGATTTAGTTCTAACATTAGTTTTTCTGGGTAAATGTACATTAATTTATTCAGCTGAAGCTTGCCTTTAGTGCTTACTATCGAAGTGTTCTTGGTCTAAATAATGAAACATTTGATGATCTTCTCATGTTTACTCTTTGGTGTATATAGAGATTTCAAGGTCGTACGTATGGGATTCTTCACAATGCTGAGATTGATCTTGATGTAGAACCTGATTCTGCCCGGGGACATCATGAAGATTTTAATTTCAGTGAAGTGTTTGTACACCAAATGATACACTCTATTGAGTTTGTTCTTGGTGCAGTCTCGAACACAGCATCATATCTTCGGCTTTGGGCTTTGAGGCAAGACATTTTTTTCTAAAAGCTCCTCAAATTTTTGCTTGTTTTATAATTAGTTTATGTTCATTACTTCTTTTGCAGCTTGGCACACTCGGAGTTGTCAACTGTTTTCTATGAGAAAGTCCTTCTTCTTGCTTGGGGGTGAGTAATTTTATGTCCAGACACAGCTGATGCTTGCAGAAATCTGCTGTTATCTCTCTCCCCCTCCCTCTCTCTTACACACACACCAACACACACACATTTGTGTTCTTTGGTTCTAGAGTGCTTAATCTTTTGTCTACTCAACACATTTGTGTTCTTTGGTTCTAGAGTGCTTAATCTTTTGTCTACTCATCGTTAATCAAATGCATAAAACACTGAAACTTCAGTTGAAACATTCTATGCTGCAGTTCCTTGTGTTGATAAAGCAAGTGATTTCCTTGCTGCCGCAATTTTCAACAAATTAGGCAGATCATTACTTGGCATAACAAAGAAAAATGAGCGTGGCAAAATTAACTCCAAATCTGTTTGACATTGGTAGAGCAACTCATTATGTGGCAGGCGTATGCACTCATATATTTGTATGCACCTGATAATTACATGCCCCAAACCACTTTTATTAGGAATATAACCAAATTTTTTAAGAAGTTTTATTTGCTCCAATTCATGAAGTTGTCCTTGGTCTTGTGATATGGTACTGGTAAACTGATTTATTTCTTAAAAAAAGCATGTGCTGTTGTCTTTTAGTAATACTCATCAACTGTTTTGGTGCTAAGTTTGGAGTTATAGCAACAGGAGGTACTCCAGCAACAGGTTAATTTCTATAATGCAATATAAAAGTATTCTCATAACTGATCTACAATAGATGTTAAACAATTGCTTTGTATTCTTACTTTGATATTTCTTTGTGTGCGGATGAATGTGTTATGTTGCATATTCTTTTGAATTGATATCTAATTTATAATAATGTCATAGGTACGACAATATTGTGGTTCGTTTGGTGGGACTCGCAGTTTTTGCATTTGCCACTGCCTTCATACTACTGATGATGGAGACACTAAGTGCCTTCTTACATGCCTTGCGTCTCCACTGGGTGGAATTTCAAAACAAATTCTACTTTGGTGATGGTTACAAGTTCCGACCTTTCTCTTTTACCTTGTTAACTGACGATGACGGCTAAATAATACTTCATCCTATCTTCTAAGATGAAAAACTAGTATGGAAAGACTTTCACAACATTTTTGATGATCAAAAACCGTCCAAAATGGAGATGATGAGACCTCATTTTGGCTAGCAGAGGATTGACGCTTTTTTGCTCGGACATTTGACTTAGAAATGTATGATCCAGATTCCTATACTTCAAATTGCTTATAGTCACTGTGAGTAGAAGATAGATAGATGTACTTCTTTTCTCTGTAATTTCCTTTGCTCCTTTCTTTGATATAAAGCGGAGGTTGAAAAGAGAGGCTGGAGGTTACAATTACTGTAAAGATGGATCTGGAAAATCCTTTGTATACCCGGTAGCTTTAGCCTGAAGTATGTGGTGGTTTCTTTGGGAGATAGAGAGTTATAGTACGTCACAGTCACATACACAAAGATGTGTGGTTTTGCGGAGCCTTTTGGGCAGATGATGAAGCATTTTTGTGTAATGTTCATTGACAATAATTACATTCCTTGTAATTTTTGTAAACAACTGATTAGGATGATTTCTAGAGAATAGATTCCTTCCACTCTTCTGTTTCTGGCTTTGGATTCTGAGTGCAATTGCAAAAGGATAAAAAGAAAGGTCTACTGAAAGCAAATAATCTATACTGGGACTCAAAAATTCTAAAACTATATTGTATTGAGTTATTCGGATACTAGCAGGTGGTCATTGTGCAGATGTGCAGTGAAAATTTGAAGACGGATAATGCCCTGTTGGTTTTGGGAATTAAAGAGCGTGTATATAAATGGTTTGTTATGAATGGTTAAAATGTGTAAGTGGATATTGTTAAAGTTAGAATTTGGAGGGGAAAATTAGACATGTATGACGTAAGACAGAATTTAAGGGAAAAAAAATATAACAGATGAATATTTAAATTGGATTAACAAAAGTGAAAAGAAAAAATATGACAATCTAAACAGATGAAGTAAAATTTGCTATAATATTTTAGTAAAGAATATATCTAAAAAATTTGATATGAATTAAAGTAAATCAAAGAAAATTTAAATAGAAAATTTTGACCAATAACGAAAACAGCTGATAGGCATGTGAATTAAACTTGAGTGAAGACAAATTTGTGGGCGATATCTTTTGAGTAGTGGTGAATTGCAAAAATGCTCCGTGTTGCGTTTCATGTTGTTGGATAATTATCTTACATAAGGTTATTTAGCTTAGGAGATTATCTTCTAGGAGATATGTTCATCTTCTAATAGATAAGATAAGATATACTATAGATAGGATAAGTTAGTATATACTAAAAACCCAGTAGTTTAGTAGTATTAGAATAAATTATACTCATGTATAAATTACATAAAATCAGAGAAATAAAGTGATTTTTCTTTTGATGTTTTCTATACCCTCTTGTTTCATGGTATCAGAGCTACCAATTATCATCGTGGATAGAGTTCAACCAACCTTCGGTTCCTTTGATGAGTCCTAAACCTCATCCCAAGCACCTAGTTAGTAATACCTTTAGCCCAAATTCCATCTCCTTTTATTGATAATCTTTCGCTGCAAATCACGCAACATAGATTAGATAGAATGAATTTCCAAGAATGATCCCAATTAGTCATGCTCGTAATCAAAGGAAGAGGCAAGGCTGGATATCTAACAAGAGCAATTCCTCAACCATATGAAATAACAGTCACTTACGGTCAGTGATTTAAAAACCGAACCGAACCGGCCGGTCGAACCGGTAAACCGGTGAACCGGAGTATGAAACGGTCCAGTTTGGCCCTTATTTTTTGTAAGTGATTGACCCGTTAATTTTACGGTCGGACCGGTAAAAACCGCTGAACCGGTTAAAGAATGAACCGGCCGGTTCATTTAAAAATGATTTTTCATTTAAATTTTAAAATTAAAAACCAAAAGATTTAAAAGATTTAAAACATAA
>JANVCQ010000231.1:9634063-9665336 GCA_025531925.1 Erythroxylum plowmanianum
CCGTAGATAGGTATTTTATAACATATTGTCAAAAGTGTTACTGTCTAGTGTTACTGTATGTCATTTTTGTTGTAGTGATAATTGAAAAAATCATTGCAGAGATGATATAATTATGAAAAGATCTGTCTAAAATAACAGTAAAACTAAATAACTAGAAAAGAGAAGTAATGATTGTTGAAGCTAGCTGCATCCACAATTAGTAAAGCAAAAACATTTCCAAGTACTAAATCAACTAGAACTATTATTAATAACACTTGAGAAGCATAGATGTAATATATTTGAACATTGCACGCATTTATAAGTTATTTTGTAGACTACCTTAGCAGAAGAAATGCAAGTGAAATATGGAATTGAACACGTCACTTTGCTTATGAGTTTGCATGTTTCTGCTAAAGAATTATAGCTTAACACAAATTTTGAACCACAATTTCATAAATATAAACTTATGCAATAATGCCCCTACATATCCAACACAAAAGTACTCAATTCTAGGGCTTAAAAAAGTGAATTCATGGAAGAAAATGGTAAATACACTTCATACATTTCCAAGTTTATATTGTTACCATGTATTTTCCAGGTAACAAACTTAGAAAACTTTGCTCTATTCATTTCAATTAAGGAATTGATAAATTTCCCCTGAAGAATTAGTTGTGGTAACCGAAAATGGATAAATTTTATCTTGAGGAACCATTTACTATATTTTACACTTTTACCCCAAATAAGAGAGCTAATGTTCTTCTTCCTTTTTCCAATCCTAAAAGTCCTTAAAATTTTCATATCAAAGTAGCATAATATGCTTCATGATTAAAGAATAATTAAAAGCAATTTCGACAGTAGGTTTTAAGTTCAGATAACTAAGTATCTCCATTGAATGACCATTTTTAAGACATCACACCAAGTCAACTTTCAAGCAATTGGTTTGGAGACATTTCATATACACATGACTGACTAGTTGTCAATATGATAGTAATTGAATAATAATATTACTTGAATGTAAGTTTACATTAAATAGTGGACGCAATTTCATAAGCAAGAGGGTTCAGAAGAAGGTCTCTAATGTACCTGGTAAACCATAAAATCAAACACTGTTGTTACATCTAAGAAGTCACAAAATCAAAATGTGATGTTTATTATATATAAGAAACAATAAGTTGAAGTAGGCATGTATTGAGCTTCATTATGTAAAATTGGGAAGAAAAAAAAACACATACAGATAAAAGGAGGGTAGGCATAGCTTTAGAAATATGTTATTCTATGTCCACAACGTGAGGGAACAATCCATTAATATGGTATCCGGAGATGAAATAAGCAATGTAATGTAGTCAATGGGAAATAGAGAATGGTGATTAGAGCTAATCATTAACTCACTTAGTTGTTAAAAAGAATTTGATGTCATCGAAATAGAATTTGTCCTATCCATCATCTATCCAACCACTGAATAAAGATCTAATAAGGGCACCACTGAGACACATACTAACCACAAGGCCTACATTTGACATGAACAATGAACATGGTTTATGAATTTTGAAACACATAAAAAGTTTCTTTAGTCACTATTAGGAAGATAAACTACCAACAAATAGCAAGATCTAGGACCTTCTAGGCCATTAAAGAAAAATGAAAAGTAATCATCAAATTGTAATGTAAGAGAGTCCAACTTTGCATCTTAAGCCTTAACTCCTAAAGTGCTTCAAAATAGCAAATAATATAAATGTTATCTTTAACAAATGCACACCGAAATGTCTTGACCCAAAAGAAAAGAAGAAGAGCAAAAAGCATATTTAGCTCAAGCAAGTAGTTGGATTACACAATTGGTTAAAAGGGTAAATATTTTAGAATTGTTAACAAGTAAATTTATTTACTTTTGAGGCTCTGTGGAAATGAGATGAGTTGGATTATAATGTGACTAGAAAATAGCATATAACAATCTTAGCTACAAAAAATGTTAATAATGAGGTTGTTCTAATATTCTATTATGTTGTAATTAAATTGCCAATCCAAAAAAAAATTCACGTAAACGTACTGAGTATAAAACAGGAACGTTAACAAATTACCAATGTACAAACATCTTCAAGTTTAAGATACTACCAAGGTATAGAGGATGATGGTGGGATAATAATGTGAAACTACTCAAATATGAAGGTTACCTTGTAGATTTTGCGTAGAAATTCCAGTGAGCTCCCCTCTTCCTATTGCAATCCTAAGACCCTCAACAGTTCTTCTTTTTCTAGGGCATACCAATTAATCGGTTACAATGACAAGAAGTTATTTGTATTAATTAGAAAAGTATGGAGTAAGAAAAGATATTTACCTAACCAAGTGTGAATTGAGCTACACCCTCTACTACACAAGCATATGAACCATTAGTTTGTTTAAGCATAACTTGCCAAGCTCCTGCAAAACATCAGCATATGACAATTTTTAAGATACTGAACAATGAGGGTTAGAATCCGTGTATATTGACAAGGAATGGAATTATAAACCATAAAAATGTGGAATGTCACAATTCCGACAAACCCAAAATAAAATATTTCTTGAACAATCAAGGGAGTAGTTTGGTGTGCTTTGGACAAAAGCTTGCTAAACCAGAAACATATTATGATCATGAATTTTTTAACAGAATCTCAGTTTTTTTTTAAATGTAGATCACATCTACTTCATGTGATCAAATAATAAGTTCACCAATTTAGATGAGGTAACTGATAATTTTGGACGATGACTCCAATATGCTGAAAATGCAATGTTACGATCAGTATAACTATTAATTCATCATATCTAGGAGCTCCTTAAAAGTAATAATATGAAAAATGTTATTAAATTAGTATCCCTTGAATTGCTATCAAATATTGACCAACATTAATTTTTCTGATATTTACTCTATTTTGATGGCACCAACTGAAACAGTTAAATACATGTTAAGGTCTCAAAATAGCAGATAAAATCTAAGCCCAAAAAAATGAAAAAGAAAATAAAAAAGACAAGGAGGATTTAAGTACTTATTACAAAGAATAGTCGTATACTAGGGTATTGACGAAGCAATTATCCATTGTAATTAACAACATAAGGTACTACTGGTACAGTCTAACATTGTTAAAAATGAAAAGTTAGTTCAGGTTTGAGTTAAAAATAATGTAAAAAAGTTTTAAATAAAGTGGGAAAGGAGACCTTTGAGTACCCTCTGGTTCGAATGTATAATACAGGTATGAACTGAGATAGGAAGTGATAATGCAAATCTTTGGTTGGAAATCCTATAAGACCTAAAAAGAAGGGCTGGGGTTGAAAAACTAACCTTGATTATCATCTTCAAAATCAAAATATAAGGTGTTCCTTATAGACTTGAAAAATGATGTAAGCACACTGCTGGGGACATCATTAAGAGAGCCTATGGTTATACCATCCATCTGTAAGTAAAAATAAAATGTAAAATCCATAGGACATCTTGCATACTCGATTAGCAACTTATTTTCTACATATTTGCAAGATTAAAAGCTGATTTTCGATCTATACTAAGATCATAACACAAAATAATTCTGAATAATTCATAGGGAAGATCTATAAGATGCTTTAATTTCCATCATGCCCTTGATTTCCCAAATTAAGAGTAATATAAAATTTAATTAACATAATGGTAACTGCTAATTTTGAAATTGTTCTTCCCCTTCCTCATTTAGGAACAAACATCTGAACCTCATTACTCCTTCAACGCATGATGAAACTCTAGGCTTAAAATGAAATATCTTCTACCACAAATAGAAACTCAAAATAGTTAACAATTGGCAATGCAATAAAGGATTGGAATCGAGAAAGAATTAAGTCTAAATTATTAAGTTACTAAGTCAAGAGCAACTTTGAAAAGTTAAGAAGCTCTTGGTTTTTCTGGCTTATTAGGAAACACATGAAATTCAAATTGTTATGTTACATATCTTATTTTGAAGTGAAAAATGAACAAATGAAGGATAGAAAGCCTCTCACAATACATGCTCTTGTTTCCCTTTCTCCTGGAGCTTTCTGACAACTGCTAGCGCAAGTTGAATGTTGGCATCAATGAACTCATCTAAAGATCCATCCCTTCACGTATCAACAACTTGTATGTATAAGACGATATATTTGTATCTTTTAAAACTTTTCCTTTTCAAGTTAGGCAACATAAACAAAAGATTCTTCAATTACAAAGCTGAACCAAAAAATAATATTTGGTCTAAAAATCTTGCAGATTACGCTTCTAAAGATTAAAACAATGTCAATGTTTTAGATATTTACAAACAGAAGAAAAAACTGGCAAACAGTAATGGCACAAAAATTGAAACTAAAAATTAAAAAATCATATAAGCAACTAAGCTAAAACAAAGATGAGCACAAGACAATGTATTGAGCAAACACATAACTTAAAGACCAAAAGAAGTACCTTGTAAGAAGAAATGCTGCTAGGCAATTACCTGAGATGCAAATAAGGAAAAGAATATCCATTGGCTCCATCTTTAACCTTTGAAATCTATAATTAATTAAACATAAATACTTGTAACAAATCTATGTAAGGATTTGCAATTCATATCCTTCTTCTAAACAAATCCTAATCGGACAAAAAGCACTAGATCTCAAACATGCCCAATCAAGACAAGAAAAGGGAGATTCGAGAGGATTGACTCACCGAGTCACCAAGTTGAAATCGTCAGTTGGGAGAGATATCACGAGAGCCTATCACGACCATTGGAAACTAGTGAAGTGATTGGAGATCAGAGACGTAGGGTTAGAGATCTAGTGGAAGAGGATTATATAGGGCACGGATGAGGGATGCAGCATACATATATTGGTATATCAGAGAAGCGACATTGATTGGATTGGATTTTGAAGAGGAAGTTGTAATAGTTGCTATGGAGATTCTAGAAGGATCGAGAAAGTAAAGTGAAATATTGAGGTTGTTCGATGATGGGAATAAATTGGGATCGTTGGATTAGGACACATAGGGCACGACGACGACTATCCCGTTTGCGTTTAGTATATAATACTTACAGAGTGTTTGGAATGGTATTAATTGAATTCAATTGCAGCATTGAATTCAATTCAAATGTTTAGAAACAGAAAAAAAAATGGATGGGTTCAATTCATCCTATCATCCTTTATAAATTGAATTCACTTGAAAAGGCATCGGATTTGAATTACAAATTGGGACTTCAATTCTTCTTTTAAACATTGAAAATATCCTTCTAATAATACCCATCTAACTATACCATATATCTTTTTACCTCAAGTGGCCCCTCTTATCTCAAACAGGCCCTTCCACCAAGAAATGGAACAACAACACCTTCTCTACAAATCATCACCTCCCACCATATCTAGGTTTTCCCTTTTCCTTGTTCATTAGTGTGTTTTCCTTTTTCGTTTTTTGTCTATGATCATCGTTCGATTTAGCTTCTCCTTTTATTTTCCCATCTTGTCTACATTCTTTTGCATTTCTCCAATTTTTTTTATATATATCTATATTTTTTTGTTTGTTTGTTTTTGGCTATATTTTAAGTAAATCTTGTTCCATTTGGGATCTTGAGGAAAAAATATGTTGCACTAAGAAGATAGAATATTGTGATGTAGAATTTGAGAGGATTGGTGTTTTCATTTTAATTTTTTCTCTTCATTTTAATAATGAACTTTTTTGATGATATTATTTATAATGAAATTGATGTTTATAACTTGTTTTTATGTAAGTGTGAATGTTTATTATTTAATAAGATTATTTTTTAGTCAAGGATAAAAATGTTATATGAAATAATTGAATTCATTTTGATTGTGTTCTAAACAGTGTAATTGAATTCAATTCTAATATTACTGGGTTTGTTTTAAACAGTGTAAATTGAATTCAATTCAATCTCATTAATGTAATTGAATCCAATTTGTTAATGAATTCAATTCGAAAGTTTTCAAACAGCTTGTTAATAAATTTAATCCATGAATAAAATAATTTTAAAATTAAATAAAAGGATTTTTAGTTGTACGTGTCCCGCTGTAAATAAATAAAAAAACGAAAAATGTTATTAAGATTGAAACAAATAAGAGAAAGAAAATAATCACTCCGGTAGCTGTAAGAGAACTCTCCTCAAAGGCTAAAACGCCACGCTCTCTCTTAAAAGACTCAGAGAGTCTCATTTCTGTGCTTATAATTAAGTGTAAGGACGATCTAAGCTGAGATTGTGTTTTAATGGAGGCTCCTTACAAGCGGTTGAAACATGGCACTGCACAGATTTTTCACAGAGAAGTGGGTTTATCTCCACCCAGAAACTTCACACGCCGCTTTTCTGCTTCCGAGGTTCATGAATTCCCTGAACTGTTTTCTTCTCTCCATTAATTACATTTTAAAGCATCTGAATCAGCTTGTTGGTTTTGTTTTGATGTTTGATTGTAATTAGATTGACACTACTTCTATTTTTTGCCTTTCCACCCGTTTTGATTCATACCCATGTGTACTACTACTATTTTCTAAGAATGCGTTGATCAATGGATAAACAATTTAAAGGAACGATCCTTTTGTTGATCAAAATTGTTCGTTCCATAGTAAACAGGGAAAGCAACAGTGGACTCGTTGGAGTTCTATAATAAACATCGCATGCCTTGGTTAAAAGTGTTAAAATATGCTTTTGGTTGGGTTTAAAGGGGTGAAGTTGAATCAATTGCTTCTACAGGTAAGCATCAAGTGGTTTAATTTTAAAAATTGGTGACGCTGACCATGTTTTATTCTGCAATTTCATGCAGCTTATGGTGGAAAAATTGAATCTTTATGGGAAGTTACTAGGCCATGATAGCTGTGTAAATGCAATAGAGTTCAATTCGGCTGGCAATCTTCTTGTGTCTGGTTCTGATGACATGCAAGTTATGGTATGGGACTGGGGGACTAAAACAAAAACCATCTCCTATCATTCTGGTCACTATGACAACATATTTCAGGCCCGAATCATGCCATTCTCTGATGATCAGAGGATAGTAACTTCTTCTGCTGATGGGCAGGTGAAGTTCCATATACTAATAGTTTCTTACTCTTATAATCTTTTGAAGGCTGCCTTTCTACTTTCTAGCTGCACAGTGTAATTTCCTAATCATCTTATCACGTGGTTGTTTCAATATTTCTATTCTTAAACTATCTTCCTGATTAGTTTTGCAATTCTAAGCTTCTCTTCAAGGTTTTAATTACTTTTCATTTTTTTGTACAAGGCCCTTGAGAACTACTGAAACAATTATGAATATTTAATTCTGACGCTTGCATTCGATTTAACCTTGTCATCTCATTATTTACATCCTGGATCAATGCCAATTAGCTTCAATTGTAACTACTTCATCTTTCCATCCACTAGTCTACTATATTGATTGCATACTATTGGCAAAATACTATGCAGAATATTTGAGTAATTAAGGGCAATCAATTGTATATTTATTGTTAATTCTTTCCTTTATTCTTGCACCCATTACTTTGTATATAGAGCTTTCTTGTACATTTCAAACATGGAATAATACATACAATTCTCTCTTGATTATTCTCACACGCATCAGAGCCACATTAAACCTTTTCTGGTGTTGTCATCATTTCTATAGCTTGTCTAGCTTGTTCTTGTAGTATAAAAGTCTCTTACTGGATCTTAACTGATTCAACATTGGCCAAGTCATCCTCATAATGAAAATTCTTGTCATTTGGTCTATGATTGTTGTTGCTTTGGTTCTGTTCGCCTAGTCCTCTGCTTCTCCAATTGCTGTGCAAGTTTTTTGCTTCTCCTAATTGCTCTGATCCATCTGTTTTGGCCAGTCCATCTCCTTCCCCCCAATTTGCCATGCAAATTTCTTGTCGCTAGTCAGTCCACAACCGCTTAAATTGGAAGTCGTGTAGTTCCTTGCACCGACTAGTCTCCGTACATGCCAATCTCTGCACATGCTCGTTTGTTTATTGGATATCCACTAAATCCACTTATATATATACATACATATATATATATATATATATATATATATATATATATATACAAGTATGGATGAATAGACATTGGTAAACCTATTACTATTTTATTTGATGAGACTAATTATCTATTGTGGGCTCAAGAAAGGTCTAGTCTTTTACAAGGTTCCAAGCTATGACATTATGTTACATGTGATTTTTTTAAACCCATTAAAAAGCCAGGAGAAAATCCTGAGGACTTTAAGGAATGATTAGGAGAATGAGGTCGTAAAGATCATCAAATTCTCATATGGTTCCGAAACACATGTGAACCAGCAATCAAATGAAATTTTGGTCGTTTTGAAATTGTAAAAGAGGTTTAGGACATGCTTGCTAAATATTATTCTATATCAGATGTTGCTTATCAATTTTGGTTACTAGGGCAACTGCATCATCTAAAACAGGAAGTTGGACATTTATATATGATTTTCTTTCAATGTTAAAAGTTTTTTAGGATCAACTTGCGTGAATGTAATGAAACTTTTGATGCCCTTTCATTCTGAATTTGAACCAATGTGAGGATCTCTTTTACATCAGATCCATTTTGTCAAATAGGGACAACTATTGTTGAGCTCATATATGAAGAAACCAGGTTAGCTACACTAAAATCTCATCACTCCTTTGACAATGTATTGGATACTATAGAGTCTATTAGATCTATAAGCTCTCGTCCTTCAAAGAAAGGGAGGTGTAATTATTGTAAAGAACTTGGCCATTGGATATTTGAATGTCTGATCAGGCCACTCAAAAAGGATCCTAAACTAAAGTCTGATCATCAATAGCGCAAGCCCTCTTCTTTTATTGTTGCAATCATTAAGGATTTTGTTGAGTCTTCTAAGCCCAACCTTGCTGCTATTCTTATTCAAAATTGATATTAATACTCTAAACAGACACTTCTTTCCTTTCAATCTGGTAATTTTACAACCTTAGCCTTATATGTCATACTAGGTACTACTTCTTCCTGGTATCTTTACTCTGCATGTTAAAGTCATATGAGTTATGTACATTTGATGTTCAAAAATACACACTCAATTTCCTACCCACGCATTGTACACACCGTCGATAATTTTCCCATGACTATTAGTCATGTCGGTACCATGTCTCACCTTTTATATTACTAAATACTTTCTTACTTCTAAAATTGTCATTTGATTTGATTTCTATTGGCCAATTATGTGATCTTGGTTTTGATGTTCATTTTTCACGTCATAGTTGTCATGTTTAGGATCCAAAAACGGGGCAAATCCTTAGAACATGGTATAAGGAGGGATAGTTATTTGAACTTACATTATTTCTTTTTCGTATGCATCAGTTTGGTTGTAGTGCTATTGTCACATCTAGAACTTGGCATTATCATCTTAGTCATGCAGCTTTTCAATGTTTAATTATCAAATTTCTAGTGGATTGTTAGGATATGTTAAATAAGAGTTTGTTGATTGTTTATTTTGTCAATTAACTAAACGTCATGGTTTACCTTTTAAAAGAACAATTTTATGCCACCTACCTCTTTTGATTTAATTTATTATGATATTTTTTGTCCTTCTCTTATTCCTATAGGAGGTTCCAAATATTTTGTAATCTTTGGTGATGATTTTTCTCAATATATCTGGATTTATTTGAACTGATAATGTCATGGAATATAAGGATAATTTATTTTTTACTCTCTTGTCGAAGTACATTCTAACAAAAAGGCAGAGCTGAGAGGGAACACAATTACATCCTTGACACAATAAGGGCCTTACTTATTTCTTCCTTTTGCACCAAGAGCTTTTGAGGAGAGGCAACTCTTATTGTTGTTTATACTATTAATCGTATTTCCTCTACTACCGTAGGTAATCAATCTCCCTTTAAACGTCCTTGTGCTCGTACCCTTGAATACAATATTCTTTGAGTTTTTGGTTTTGTTTGTTTTGTTTTTCTTTAGTCACATGAACGCTCCAAATTAGAACCTTGGACTCATTTATGTTGTTTTCTTTAGTATCATATTGAATATAAGGAATATAGATGTTGGTACCCTATCTTTAGGTGTTTCCAAATCTCTAGACACGCCACCTTTTGGGAATATAAACTCACCATCCACATTTTTCTTCACTGATCCCTCGATTGACTTATTTCTTGATTCTGTTAACTCATCGGTCTTGTTTGAGTCTCTTCCAGTTGCAGGTTTTGAAGAACAAAGACCACCTCTTCCACTTGATGATCCAGCTCCATCAGAGGATTCAAGTTCCATTGAACCATCCCAATCGTCACAACCTGCTAGGACCACTAAACTCCCTTATCATTTAAATCCTTATACTATATGTCTCTTCAATCTTAATATCATTATATTAACTCAACCATCACTTCCTTCTATGAACCTAAAAGTTATAGAGAAGTTAATGCTAATTCTTTTTGGTAGTAAGCCATTAAAGAAGAATTGTAGATTTTGGAGAACACTTAAACTTGGGATCCAGTCTTACTTCCTCTAGACAAGACTTTAGTAAGCTATAAATGGGGCTATAAGATTAAGGGCAGATGGTACTATTGAATGTTATAAAACTTGACCTATTGTTAAAGGATTCACGCAAGAGTATGGTATTGATTATGAGCAGACCTTTGCTCCTGAAGCTTGTCTCACCTCAGTTTGTAGTCTCATAGTGGCTGTTGCCATTAAGAAATGACAACTGTTTCAAATAAATGATAAAATGCATCTTAATGGTGACCTTGTTGAAGAAGTTTATATGCGGCCACCTTGAGGGTATATCATTCTTCAGATGCTGTCATTCATCTTAAAAAGGCTCTTTATGGCCTTAAACAAACCCTTCGTGTTTAGTTTACCAAATTTAACTCAATTTTTCAATAATTTAGATCTATTTCTAGTCCACGATGCACAGATAGAGTCTATGTACTCTTGTTACTCAATGTAGATGATACGATTATTGTTGACAATGACCTAGATAGTGTTACATAATTGAAACAATACCTTAACCACCACTTTCAAATGAAAGATTTAGGACATTTATTTTTTTAGATTAGAAGTCATTAATGATGGTTTGGGTTACTATCTCTCTCAAACAAAGAACGCTATTGATCTCTTGTCTCATTCAGGTATAAGTGCGTAAAATTGCTTCCACTTCTATTGAAAGTGATATTCGACTCATGCTAATAGATGACTAACCTCTAGATGTTCCTACATTGTACCAACAACTAGTGGGGAGATTGATATATCTTATAGTTACTTGTCCCAACATAGCTTAGACAGTTCACATTGTGACTAAGTTAATGGCTGCTTCTCAAATAACTCATTATTATAAATTGATATTATATGTTGCATCGTATTCTATGCTACGTTAAAGTTACTTTATTTCATGGCATTCAACTATTGCCATTCTCTTCTTTGGAGTTCCTAGAATCCTCTGATGTTGATTAGGCTAGAGATCCTACTCATCGTCTTTCTAAAACTGTATTTTTTAATGTGATTCTCTTATCTCATGGAGAAGTAGGAAACAAACAGTTGTAACTTATTCCGACATTGAAGTTGAATGTCAATTCTTTGCTCACCCCACTTATGAACTCTCGTTATTACGTTGGCTATTATAAGATATGGGAATTAAACACTTATCACTTACTAACGTCTATTGTGTCAGTCAAAGTACTATTTAAATTGCTCATAGTGATGTATTTTGTAAGCATATGAAATATATTGAGAGCAATTGTCACTCTAATTGTCATCATGTTGAACAAAGAACCATTTCTCTTGCCTCTGTAACATTTTGTAACCAGACAACTAACATTTTTACCAAAGCTCAACTTCCAACTTGGTTCAATAACTAGTTAACAAACCACGTTGACGTCACAGTGAACTATATTAATTGCATAATACAGGCAAAATGTTTTCCAGAATATTTGGATATTAAAGGACGTAATTATATATCTAATGTTGATATTATTCTTGTAACCATTACCCTCTATATAGAACCTTTTTGAACAGATTCAAACATAGAATAAATCTCACACCATCATTTCAATTGATTGTTGTTGTTGCAGGTTAGGCTTGGCCAGTTATCAGAGAATGGGACAATATACACAAAAAGATTGGGAAAGCACCTAGGGCGTGTCTACAAGCTTGCAGTCGAGCCAGGAAGTCCTTACATATTTTATAGCTGCAGTGAAGATGGTTTTGTGCATCATGTTGGTCAAATGCAATATATGTTCTTATTTATACATTCTTATGTCATGTGCTTTACTGGGAATCAAGCATGCTTTTCCTTTTGCAGTTTGATCTGCGGACTGATTCTTCTACAAAGCTTTTCTATTGCACTGTACTTGCAGATAGCAAGCGGCATCTAAATACTATAAAGTTGAATGCCATAGAAATTGACTCAAGAAATCCTAATTACTTTGCAGTAGGAGGTTCTGATGAATATGCTCGTGTCTATGACATTAGAAAATGCCAATGGAATGCATCATGTCAAGCTGATGTACCTGTGAATACATTCTGTCCCCGACACCTTATGGGGAATGAGAGCGTACATATCACTGGATTGGCTTATTCTAACATGAGCGAGCTACTTCTCACCTACAACGATGAGCTTATTTATGTATTTCAGAAGAACATGGGAATGGGTCCATCCCCATTATCCATACAACCTGAAGATCTGCAAAAGATGGAAGATCCTCAAGTTTACATGGGCCACAGAAATTCTCAGACGATTAAAGGAGTTAATTTCTTTGGCCCTAATCATGAATATGTAATGAGTGGCTCTGATTGCGGTCATATATTTATATGGAAGAAGCAAGGTGCCAAGCTTGTTCGCGTAATGTTAGGGGATCAAGATGTAGTCAATCAGCTTGAGCCCCATCCACATTTGCCTATTTTTGCTACTTGTGGAATAGAAAAGAGTGTAAAGCTTTGGACCCCCATTGCCAGTGATTCTCCTCCTCTTCCTTGCAACATAGAAAAGGTACTACTAACTTGAACCATGTTTAATGGAATCTATAGCATGTATGAATTGTGATCATCTTGAACCTGGCTTGGCATTCATGATATTGGACAGATCATGGAGTCAAACAAGCAGGGTAGAGAAGCGCAGCCACTTCTAACTCTGGGTCCAGACGTAATTATGCACCTTCTTCGCATGCAAAGGCGGCAATCCTTGGCATACATTGAAAGGAGATATGTTAGAGATGATGTAGAGAGTGACGAGGATGAAAGGGAGGCATATGGTTCTGGATTATCTGGCGGTGATGCCTCTTCTGATGAAGGCTCAAGGGAAAATCCCAGCGATTGTAATATCAACTGAAAGTCTGTAAATTATGTATCCGTTCCTTTGGTTTCCCCTACCCTTTCCCACATGAAACCAAGTAATTAAATAAAGAGTGAGCGAGCGAGCCAGCTAATAATACTTATCCCCTGGAGTCTGGAGTTGTGGCTGACATAGATTATAGTCATCAAAAAGTTGGACACTCCATCCAATTCACGTTTTGAATTTGATGAGTCACTTTTGTGTTACATTCTACATATAAAAATAATAAAACATTAGATAAGAAAGTTAAAACTAACCACCACCATCAACTGGAGTTATTACATAGAATTAATCTTGTTTCTAACTAACCGGACAGGCCCAAGTGATTTTTGGTTGAGCCCAAACATAGTCAAAAGTGACATTAAATAAATAAATAACCCATGCTCTTACTATTTATAAATAAAATATATATGAAATCGGATCACGAAGAAGTGACCCGACCGTTGTATTTCTCCTTTCCCGCTTGACTGTACCAAATTCAAATGCTAGTAACTTTATTTTTCTCATTCTCACCCTCACAAATTCAACTTCCCCTGGCTGAAATACACAAACCACAGAGACATTGGAAGATCACAAAGAAAAGATGGAGACCGATCTCTCCCTGATCGAGATCTCTGCCGTGGATGATTCACTTCTCATTCCCACCGCCGGTGACGTTTCCGGCTCCGTCACCGATTTCTCATGTTCACCTCTTCTCCAAATCCCTAGATCTAACCCCTCTATTCGTCGCCCTCCTCTTCCTCCCTCCCGTTTCGGTTAGTTAGGCTTTTTTTTTTCTCCCCTTCCTTCTATTGTCTTCCTTAGTGTTCTTCTTGGTTATGTGAATTTGAACTGGAATTAATTGCTATTTTTCTGGTGGTGAAGGGAGTGTGAAGGGCGTGGATGGTGCGTGTAAGTCCAATAGAGAGAGCGTCGATGACAAGGAGAATTCTAATTTGAGCAAAACAGAAGTGGCCAAACTCAGTCTTGAGCCGCACAAAATGAAGAGGAAGAAAAAGGGTGGAGGATACAATCTCCGGAAAAGTTTGGCCTGGGACAGAGCTTTCTTTACTGAAGAAGGTTTACTCCTGATTTTTTGCTTAGTTTCTATCCTGATCGATAGCTCTTGATATTGTGGATGATAATGGTTTTTTGTTTCCTTTGTTAGGAGTTCTGGATCCTCTGGAATTATCAATGCTTAGTGGGAATTCGGTTGGAGAGGTGCTGTCTGTTATTCATGAAGGGAGAGAGTCAATGTGTGCAAGTGAGGACAGTATCAGTGAATCACCGCCGGATCTGCGAGCTCTTGAAGATAACTTATTCAAGGAGCCACCGAAAAGCGCTTCCAAAAAGGGGGGAAATGTTGTTGGCACGTCGTCACCAAATACTGGTGCTTCATTAGCTAAAGAAAAAGTATGTCCAACCTTCCTGTTTAGGTTTTCTTGAAATTGAACTGGAGTACCTTTTCCTAAGCTTCTGTCATATTTGTTTAATTGATTAGTTAACTGCGTAGTTTGTTTGTAGTTTATTGTTAGATTGTATAAGCAAAATATTTACTATGATATTCTTTAATGCTTGTTGCACGTTCTTAAGGCAAAACGGAAGGTTCTTTCAGCCCAAGATATTAATCGAAGTGCATCCAAATGCAGTGGTCGTCCAAGGCATGTGCCTTCATCTTCATATCCTTTTAGTTATGTTTATTGGATAAGTTTTGTAAATTTTGTAAGAATGAGTCTCTCTTTCTCCATATATCTGTTTCTGCAGAAAAGTTGACCTTAACTTCTTTGAAATCTAAAAAGGATTCAAAATTTCAATGTCCCAAAAGTAGCCACTAAGAACTCAAAGGAGGAAAAAGTATTGTCTCTGAAGAATGATGCCCGTGGTGTTTCCATTTCTACTAGTTCAACTGATAGGTCTAGCCGCTTGAAGCATAATCAGATTGCTCAGCCAGGTGATCCCATGCATGTGCTTGCCACATGCTTGAATTTTTTAGGTTATTATTGTTTGCAACAGTTGGAATGAACTCAATTTTGCATACTGGTCAAATGTTGATAAGTTGTTGTAAGTTCTAAATCAGCTCATATTTTATTGAACTTCTTGCATAGGGCTTATAACCTGACAAATTGTTCCTTTTCTTAGACTAGATATTATTTGATGCCATATAAAACTGAAAACCTTAACTTTGTCATTTATGTTGCAGTTAAGCCTCGGAAAAATATCGGAATGAAGGGAACTTCAACCAATGCCAAAAATGTCCGTAATGATGGGAAATTTGGACCAGCAAGCAAGATGGGTTCCAGATCCAACCCTCAACAAGCTAGAAGGAATGCGGTGAGAACCTGAAACTTTTTGAACTTTTGGTAATTGCTAATAACCAAAATTATCAGGTGTTAGGCTAACAAATTCTATGGCACCACAATCTTATTTTAGTGCCTTTTGTTGGTAAAGGTCAATCCAGCAAAGGAAAAGTTCCCATCAACCAAATTAAATAAACCTCGGGGAAGTCAAGCAAATAATGTTTCCAAGATACTTCTGGATTCGGGTTTCCCAGCTGCTTGTCATCCACAAACCAGTCATGAGGTTGATCTCAGTGTAGTTTCTACTCCTTCCTCACAAAGCTCTTCCTATTGCGGAGGAAATATTCAAGAGACACAAATCCCAAAAGCAAAACCATCAGGCTTGAGGATGCCATCACCTTCATTGGGATTCTTTCATCAGGTGTGCTTGATTGTCTTCCATAAACAATATTAGATGGTATTAGTTTGTCAAATCTACCTATATGCTGTAATATTTGGCACTTTTAGAATTTTAATTCAGATGATTTTTGCCCCAATCATTTGCAGTCAAGATCTGCTACACATAGCCTGTCACAGAGAACTTCTACATCATATAATGTTCCAAATTCTAGCATTCTTAATCAGAGAAAACCTAGATCATCAAGTTCACGTGGTGAGGGCAATTGCAGACCATTGGGAAGTATACCTTCAGGCTTGAGCAAAGAAAAACCTGGTGCATCTTTTAGCAATTTGCACTCAAATGCGGAGATTTATGATATGGACGCTAATGGGTTGCAGATGAAGGGTGATGAATTGCTTTTACAAAGTAATACCGATGACAGCAAGTTGGCTGAAGATAACTGTTCAAACATTATTGATGCCACAGTGAAAATTCAAGACCCCATACCAAACAACTCAGAAAAGTTTCATGATCCATCTCCCTATGATGGTATGGAGCTCACAACAGGTAGCTTTTGCAGAATTGATAACTTGACTGAGACATTAAATGTGGGAAATGCAAATGTACAAATTTTCGATAATAACATGTCAGTCGAAAATAGCAGTAGTATCTTAGGAAGCTCGGCAATGGTTAATCCACACTCAAACATTGTTGACGGATTAAGTGACAAATCTGCTCAGCAATCTGAGATAGCTTCAACAGAAACAGAAAGAAGAGAATCTTCTGCCTTCAATACAGCTGGAAAGACTGAGTGCCCATTTGTGGATAATGCCCTTGCATGTTCTGCAGATCCTGAGTTGGTAGGTGAATATCTGATGGCTGGTCATGACTTTCAAAGTGTATCAAATTTCTCAGTATTGGAGAGAATGAGCACAGGCAACATGACAGATGCAGTAATCACTGATAATGTTGAGCCAACTGGTGTTATCCACAAAACTGAAAAATCTGCCCAGCAATCTGAGATAGCATGCACAAAAACAGAAAGAAGAGAATATTATGGCTTCAACACAGGTGAAAATATTGAGGGCATACTTGTGGATATTCCCTTTGCAGGTTCTGTAGATCCTGAGTTGGCAGATGAAAATCTGAGGCTTGATCTTGATTTCCACGGTGCATCAAATTCCTCTGTATCAGAGGGAATGAGCATAGGAAATATGACAGATGCTGTAACCACTGATAATATAGAGGCGACTGGGGTTTGTCACAAATCTGAAAAATCTGCCCAGCAATTAGATATAGCATGCTCAAAAATAGAAAGAAGAGAGTATTCTGGCCTCAATACAGCTGGAAAGATAGACGACCCGTTTGTGGATAATGCCCTTGTAGGTTCTGTAGATGCTGAGTTTACAGTTGACAGTATCAGGGTTGAGCTTGACTTTAATGGTGTCTCTAATTCTTCTCTATTGAGCATGAGCATAGGTGACACCACAAATTCAGACACCAACAATAATATTGAGTTAACTGGTGTTTGTAACAAAAGTGAAGGTATTGGTGATATTGAAAGGAAAGCTCTGCATTTCTCACGCCAACTCTGCCCTTTTGAACAAGTTAAGGTTGCAGGCGAGTGTTGTGAAGTAGATAAACAATATTGTTCCTCAATCAACTCTGTTGCCTTCTCCAAGCTACAGCCAGGAACTGATATTCACTATGATGAAAAGAGTATTTCCATAGCATTGGATGATTCTTCCAAGGTTATAGATGATTTGAGTGAACAGTATTTAGAATCGATTAATCCTGTTGGTCAGTGCTATAACGGGAGTGTCTCAGAGACTGTGACTAATGCTGAGTGTGAATCTATGAGTGATCAGATTTTCAACCAATCTGAAATATTGGAGCAAGCAAGTGAGATTACTGGAATTAAAGAAGTGAACAAGGAAACTGGTATAGAAGAAGAGCTAGTGCTTTGCTCAAGAAGGAAGTCAATAGCTGATAACTGCAACATGAACTCATATACTTCCACAGCAAATACAATGTTTTTAACTATAACTGGTGACAGTGATAAACGACTGGAAAAATGTTCTGAGCTTCAAAATTCTAACATAAAAATTGAAGAAGTTTCCCCAGAAAATGGACTGCATATGGATTCTAAGTTGTTTCTTATGAATGTTGAGTTAGTAGATTCAGAAAACAGAGACAATCAAAAAAATGTTGCAGATTTTTCAGAGAAAGGAAATAGTTCTTCAGATGATTCAAAATGTTTTGACGTTAGCACCGAAGCACCATCTGCACTAAAAGATGTTTGCTTGAATATGGAGAAGAATGATAAACACCCACGTGTAGTCCAAACAATTCCAGGTGCCATGTACATTGAGCAATCACCTGATATTGGTCTTTACATGAATAGGAAGTGCGGGCTTGACAAGCTTGCTGATCAAGCTACAACAGAATATGATCCCTTTTCACACAACAGCGGAGATCAGATTCCATTGTTGGTGACCAATTGTGTATTCAAGCCCTTTTGTTCGATTGATAAACCAGATATGAAATTAGATGAGACATCAAATGGAAGCATTTTCCAGGATATGGAAGTGGATTTGTTAAAAACTGATAATTTACAAAATAAAGCTGAAACTATAATTCTGGAAAACAGTAGTTGTCTTGATAGTGAAATGCAGGATGAGTTGAACACGGAGATATCCCGTGAAGAAGACAACAATAAAAGGCGATCACTGTGAGTTTTGTCAGTAGTTATTTATCCCTATGCATGCTTGTTTGATGTTTTCTCTTCTCAACTTTTCCCATTTGCAATATCGGAGGTTCTCAAGAACAAGTCTTTATTATAATTAATTAGTTATTTCTCATGGCAGCAAGAGATTGGCGAATGATGAGAAGAAAGATGAACTAGTAATTAAACCTCCACTAAATGCTGTTCCATTTTCTGATGAATGGCTAGCGGTATTTGAAGGAGCTGGAGAGGTATTTGGACTTGCAATCATGTTAAGTAGTATTGGGAGAGCATTATAGTGATTGAAGCAAATTTTTCTCCAGGAAATTTTGAAAATGAAAGGTGGTGCTGTACAGAATTCACCCCCTGACAAATCACTTCCTGAGCCTAGTCCTTGGTCTCCGGTATGTGACTATTTCTAGCTGTTAATTTTACAAGCTGGTGCATATTTAGTTTTCAGTCATCTTTGTTAATTTGCAAACTCAAACTTCTATAGGGTTTTGTTAGAGAATTTCACATTTTTAAATTGACAAGTACTCATGGGCCAAATTCATGAGAATATATGATAGTCTTTTCATACGATCTAATTAGTTATTTGCAGAACATGTGAAAGATACGCCTATCCATGAGAAAATTGCACGCACCCACTAGCAAGATTCTCATTGTCACTCTATCTAAGATACACCTCTTTTTTAACTGATATGACATACACAATTGGCTCTTGATGCGTTGTTTCTCAAGATAATGATCCTTTCCACGAGTTGGTGAATAAGTAGAGTTCTTGCAGGTCGGTAACTGTTGTCAAGAAATTACAGAGTGTTCATTGTTGGGAATTTATATATTGCATGAAATGTCTTCCTCTACTGCCTTGCGATAATCATAGAGAACTTTCAATACATTGTGGAAGATGGCTATTATGTAGGCCATAATCGTAGATCGTTCTTTGTTCTTTGTTCTTGTTTCTGTCTTGTGTAATGTTAAAGGTATAGATCGATATTGGGAAAGATTAATTTACTGGTCATCCTGTGTTTCACAAGAATCAAAACATTTTCAAAATGTTTAGTTAAAGCAATGCATATATAGATAATAAAATGTGTGCTCCTAACTTCTATGAATTTTCAGGTGAAAAAGAAAAACAATCAAGGGATCGGACCGTTTGACTGTACAAAATATTCCAATACTAATATTCCACATGCCAGTCCCAACTGAAACGAGAGGATTTGCTAACTTTACCACACCAGCAACTCACGACCCTTTTTAAGGTGATAATACTTCATCTAATCATTCTTTTCACTCAAAACTGTGACTAATGGGAAATCACGCGACTGTAATCAATTTTCACATGTTCTGCTGTAGACATGTATTGCTTTTTCTAACATTTTCTCATTCTTTCAATGATGAACTGTAAATGGACAACTGATGTCCACTTTTATCTTGACCTTGATTCATGCACCTTCCAGTGAGTATTAACAGGAAAAAAAATCACGCGTGTTCTAATTTCCCAATAGGAAAAAACCGTGTTCAGTAGGGATTTTACCATTAACGAGTAGGGATTTTACTATTAACGTAAAACGACATGTTTGTTCTTTCTTTATTTGATTCTGCAGAAAAATCCATTTATGAAACTCTCATATTGGGAAATAGTACAAATTTGGATTGAGAATTCTTGTATTGACACAATCCATCCAATTTGAGTTTCCCCTTTTGCATAGAATAGTTGCATTGGGTTAGACTACATATACCTTTATTTATTAAGAAGTCATTTAAACTTGAATTTTCTTTTCGCAATGGGCTACTCTTACAGTATTTGGAAAGGTAGCTTAGTTCAGATTTTTGTACTTTTGTCAAGAGTTGCAAGTATAAACATGTAATCAATTGAATTGATGTTTATAGTGTTGTTAGTTTTATAAGCAATTACTTAAAAATGTTATGGTCCCGTTTAGTAGATGGCTGTTTAGCCATATTTTAGTGGATTGGAGAGCTAATAAATTTGTTTGGTTATTAGCTAATTGAGTTGAGAGATTTAACCCAATAAGTTGAAAATTAAAAAGCTCCTATATGGAAGCGTTTCAGAGAACGTCTTTAATTCTCAAACATCATTTACCATTTAATTTATTTTATTCTAAAATATATTTGTCACGCCCATGATATTAATTATCATAGGCATGTGACCTTTTATTATGTTTATAAATGTGTCACGCCAGTGACTCTTTTTTTCATTTCAATTTTAAATTTTTTACAAACTTACAAATTGTTAAATTAAGGTTCAAAAATTGTTTAATTAATTTATAAATTATAGAAAAATACTAAATTAAATTAAATGATTAATCAAAAATTTTTATTATTATATGTTCTATATTTTTTTTGTTAGAGTTATAAACTTATTTTTTGTGAAATTAAATATTTAAAATATAAATTCTTAGGAAAATATTTAAAGAAATATTAAAATATAATACTAATATACTTTATAATTTTTTTAATAGTCATGTCTTTATATAAGTTATTTTATACATAAACGGTTAATTTTACCAAACAATTTTAATAAACAACTGATTTTATTTACTAATTAAATCAATTAATATAATTTGTTATTAGTTAATTACTGATAGAATTAACTAACAGTTGATACAATCAGCTGGTTGTTAAATAGGGCCTAAATTTCAATTCGAATAGAATATGTACTTATTCCATTTAAATTAATTAAAGCTCTACATTAGTTATGGTTTAGCAAGATTAGTTGTTACTTGGGGGATTAAATTGCATTAGTTTAAAAGATTTGATAATTTTATACATTATTCAGAATATATTCAATTACTTTAGGAGTTCCACTATGGATCAAAGGAAGAGTTGTGGATTGTTTTGTTATTAACTTATTCCACCACTTGAACTTAATACAGTCATGAACCTTCTAGAAATCTGAATTTATTTGAACAGAAAAATCTAGTGAAAACAGTGTTGTAACTTCGTGAAATGAAAAAGGTTTGGGATTCTAAAAACAAGATTTGAGTAATCTCCACCGTCCTGAAATTGAGGTATTTTGATCGAATCATTTCATATTTTATTTAGCATTGTCTTTGCCGTACGCATCTCCGAAATTCTATACGGTTTGTTAGCTGTCCTGTCCCAGCTTAGGGTAGTCAGATCTGGGCTGAAATTTTATTATATTAGTTCCAGTCCCAAAGTCGTATCCAAAGCCATTATCTTTGCTCCTCTGAGAACTTGTTAAGTTCAAACTCGTTTCAATCCCACCGTAACTTCGTTTTTAAAATGGATCCTATTCAAAATCTGATAACGGAACTGTAAAGATGGTTCATTTTTCTAGAACACGAAATATATATAATGGATTACAAATTATTAAATTTGTGATTCATATTTAATACTTAAATCATGTACATGGAGCCCTTAAAAATTTCAACATGACAATACTTTTCCTCCTTTCAAACTTTTTATTTACATTATAGAATGTAGAAAGTGTAAATTAGACTATAATGTTTTTCACTAAAATATAAATTGAATTTTGACATTTGAAGTATTTAAAATGAATTTTAATATTTAGTAACTTTTAAAATAATTGATGGTTGATTTAGAATTTTGATTATTTATTTATATAAGTGTTAGGAGTTAGAAAGATATTTAAATGAATGTAACTTGAATTTGTTTTAAATTCATAATTAATGTTATTTAAAAGTCAAATTAAAAAGATAAATTATGCGTCACGTAAATCTTAATGTGATATATAACGAATAAAAATAATTCTTTGTTCTTTTATAATTTATTTTAAATGTTTTAAATGTTAAGATTTATTTTAATCGCTTTGAAGCATTAAAATTAAAATTAAATATTAATAAAATATTTAAAATTATTCAAAACTTTTAACATTTGAAATAAGTTGAGTCCAATAAGCTAGGGTGTACTTAATATTGTCCACTGTTACTGCTAGTAGAGGGTTGAACCAGAACCGACATTATCAATTCTATCAATTACACGTTACCCATAGCAGAACAAAAAAGTCCCTTTCAAAGTTTCAATTTGCTATTGAGTTCAGCATTTTTAACTGTTCAGCAATAACAACCTACTTCGCTTCAGCTTGTCTCCCATAAAAATCTTCTAGTACTTCATCTTCTACTCTTAACAACCCAGACATGGATTCCATGAAAATGGAACACCAGAATACCTGCCACGTGGTGGCTGCGCCTTACCCTGGTAGAGGCCATGTAAACGGCCTGATGAACCTCTGCAAGATTCTTTGCTCAAGGAATCCTCATCTTCTTATCACCTTTGTTGTCACTGAAGAGTGGTACAGCTTCATTAATGGTAACTCAAGCGTAGTTAAACCTTCCAATCTCAGGTTTTCCACCATCCCCAACATCATACCATCCGAGCTTGTTCGAGGCAAAGATTTTCCAGGTTTCCTTGAAGCTGTTTCCACCAAGATGGAAGCTCCCTTCGAGCATCTCCTTGATGGGCTTGAGTTGCCAATTAATGCCATTTTAGCAGATACTCACTTGGTTTGGATGGCCAGAGTCGGTAATCGGAGGAATATTCCGGTTGCTTCATTTTGGCCTATGCCCACCACAACGTTTTCATTTTTCCACCATTTTCATCTACTTCAGCAAAATGGTCATTTCCCTGCCGACTTATCAGGTACGTAACAAACAATTCATAATTCTCCATCATCTCAATTCCTGCACCAAAAGGTTTTATTCCCATGGGACCGGCACTTTCACTTGGTGGTTCGATTCTGAGTTCAATGCAACCACGTGATTTTAATCTTTGTTTACTCTTATGTTTCGGTCCAGAGAGAGGGAAGGAGATTGTCAACTACATCCCTGGACTGCCTTCAACGCGTCTAGCGGACCTTCCCACAGTTTTCGATGGAATCGGTAGACAAGTCTTCCGTCGACCTCTTGAATCAGTTCTAATGGTGCCCAGAGTTCAATATCTTATCTTCAATTCCGTTTACGAGCTTGAATCGCAAGTTATCGACGCTTTACGACCGAACTTCCCTTTCCCTATTTACCATGTAGGCCCTGCCATACCTTACGTTGAACTCCAACAGCACGCTCTTATGGATGATCATATGGATGTCCCTGACTACATAAAATGGCTGAACTCTCAACCTGAAGGTTCCGTGATCTATGTCTCATCAATGGGGAGTTTCCTGTCAGTTTCAAGTGCCCAACTGGAAGAAATTGTCGCAGGGTTGCAGAACAGTGGTGTCAAGTTCTTGTGGGTTTCACGTGGCGAAACAAAATGGTTTAAAGATTGGTGTAGTGACAAAGGTCTAGTGGTTCCATGGTGTGACCAACTGAGAGTGTTGTGCCATCCTTCTGTTGGAGGGTTTTGGAGCCATTGCAGCTGGAATTCTACTTTGGAAGCTGTTTTTGCTGGAGTTCCAATACTTGCTTCACCTATATTTTTTGATCAAGTTCCTATCGGCAAAGCGGTGGAGGAAGATTGGAAAATCGGGTGGAGACTATGGAGAGAAGTTAAACGTGAAGCTTTGATTACTGGAGAAGAGATTGCAAGATTAGTGCAAAGGTTTATGGACGCTGAGAGCATAGAGGTTAAGGAAATGAGGAACAGAGCGAAGGAACTTGGAAGCATTTGTCAAGCAGCAATTGCCAAAGGAGGGTCATCTGACACAAGCCTAGATTCTTTCATCGAGAACATCTCCCATGCCCAGATCAAGTGAGAAACTAAATTCATTTCCTCCATTGGTTAATAAAGCAAGACCGTAATTTGTGATGAACTATTTAAAACATGCATCACTTGTTTTAGATTCTGATTAAGGAATCAAACATGAGAGTAATGCAAGTTTGTAATCGCTTATTAAATTGCTTTTAAATGCCAAAATATAGTTTTAGGCGTAAAGGTCTTTTCAGCGTTTCATTTCATCATATTTTCATTATTCATAAAAATAAATTGACTTATGAATTTTGTTTTATCTAATGACTTTTTGCTATGATCTTCTCTCTTCTTATTATTTTTTTGTAAATAGTATAAATACATTATAATTTTTTAAATTAATATAATTGTCTTGGCATTTAAACAATTACCATAATGTTTAACTTTTTTTTTTTTTTTGAGGGGGATAATGTTTAACTTATTATTCATATCGTTATGGGTGTTACTATTTATCAACTTTTTGATATGATGAGATTAGTTAGTTAAAATTTTACAATACTTATATTTATCCAATAATTCGTGTGACCAACACGCAATTATATCTTATTACCACGTATATCTTAGGAGTATATAACAGTTTGACTAATCAATCATTATTAAGTAGATTTTATATATTATACCTTAATTAATCTCTCACATCCTTATTCTTCTTTAATATTAATTATTTTATTGATTCATGACTATTTTAATTCTTTCACTATAAGACAATGGTTATCTTTGACTATAAAATTGATGTTGGTCACCTGTCAAGATGACCTTGCTATATTTAAGATTCCATCGAATTGCATTTAATTTGCTTTTTTAGAATTATCTTATAAGATCACGTCACAAATGATCTTTTATTAATACTATAAAGCATCAAACTTTAGATTTAATTATTAAGAATTAGATAATAGTTATAAGAAGGCTCATTTAACCTCTAAGGTCTTACATAATGTAAGTTGAGATATTATGAATTATATTTTTTCTTTTGTGGTGGATTTTACATAAATAGTAAGACATATGTTACGGTATTAACTCTCATTCATTTATAATGAACGTCTCTTAATTCATAAAATACCATATAAATGTTGGTTTAAGTATACTTAATGTATAACTTTTCACTAATCTTTTTTAAAATTTATCTTTTCAAAACCTACGTATGACAATTTAAGACAGACATAATAATCATTTACTCACTCTAAACCAAATTTATTTTTGTGTTTATTATTTAAGGCGACATATATGGTTTAAATTTCTTGTAATTATTTATTACATAGCTAATAAACGTTAAACTCGTCTCATCTCCATTTATTACAAATATTATAGACGATTATATGTATAAGAAGGCCAATCTCTTACTTGTCTGACATATTCTTTGGTTCACATTCAAATATATCACACATAGGAAACATAATTTAAAATCAAGTGTTGCATAATACTTATCATATACAATAATTAATGTTAATTTGTACTATGCAATGAGGCATGGCAAACAATACATGAACATACATTTAGAAACATTTATTAATAGTATATCAATAACTATATAATCCTGAAGACTTTTTACAAGCTCAATGTCTGTATCTCTTGAAATCGGCTTTGTCATTAGAAATTCCACCATATCACGTTTAGTTAAATATTTCATATTCACTTCACTTTGTACAATTATATCTTTCATATAATTGTACTTGATATCTATTGTTTAGTTTTATTATAAAATTTGGGATCTTTCAAATGAGTGATTGTTGCTTGATTATTATAATTAATTAATAACAAATCAATTTAATTTTAGTAACTTCCAAATGAACCGTTGAAATGTCTTAAGGCAAACAACTTTTTATACTGGAACTAAAAATGCCATAAATTTGACATCCATTGGTGAAAGCAACATATGATTGTTTCTTATTTTTGCATGATATTTCATCATTATTAAGTAAGAAAACAAATATAGAGATATATTTCTCTTACATAAATCTCTTCCTGAATCTATATTTGTATAACCTTGTATACATAATACAATGACTAATGAAAAATACCTTTTTAAATACTTCAATATTTTTTGTATCACTTTCTAATGTGTTTGATTTTGACTGATATCTCCTCTCTATTCCAACAATGTAACTAATATCTGGTATTGTCATTACGTATATAAGACTTCTAAATGTATTAGAGTAAGGGACTTAATCATTTGTTACTTTTCTACTGGTGTTGTTGGACTCAAATATTTATTGAGACCTTTTTCTTTAGTAATAAGATTATTAATTGGATTGTAATCTTACATATATAATTATTTAAGAATTTTCCAAAATATCATCTACATAAAAAGATACGATCACAAATATATCTATAAAGCTTTTAATACACGCAATGGTCTTCATTGATTATGTGAAAGTCATATGAAATATTTACATCATGAAAATGAATTTACCACTGTCTTGAGGACTACTTTAGGCAAAAAATTGTTTTCAACAATCAACACACTTTTATATTCTTAGTATGTCTTAATGAAACTTACAAGTTGAACTATATAGATTTCTTCTTCTAATTCTCTATCAAGAAAAGTATTTTTTAACATCTATTTGATGTAATTCAAGATCTGAGTTGGTTATTATACTTGGGATTGATAGGATCAAAGCAAACCTCACAAATAGTGGAAATGTCTCTTCATAATCAATCATCTCTTGTTGTATATATCTTCATTTTCTTCTTCATTGCTTTCATTCATTGTTCTTTAACATGACCATTAAAAGTCCCATTTAAATTGTTTCACTTACGCTCTTCTTATAGGTTAATCATAAAATATTTTTCATTTTATTTCAAAATAATATTAGGAAATTATTCTATGATTACTTTCATGTAAACAAGATTCACGAGAAATATATTCACCAATGTCTCAATGACTCCAACTTAGATTAGGTACAATAGGTAAACTCTTATTGAGTTGTAATATGAATTAGTCTTGAGTTAATTATTAATCATCTAGATTGCTTTCACTCAGATTGAGTCCTCTTCTTGATTTTGTGTAACAAAATCACTTTTACGAGTTTTATATAAAAGTAGGTCTTTTTCTATTTCATCCTGCTTTAAAAGCTCACTTTTTTTTTAATAATGTGACATCGTCTTATGATTCAAATTTAGTTACTCCTTCACTAACTTGTTCACTTACGAGCATACTTCCTTTTGATTGTTCAAAATATCTAATAAAGATACTTTTCTTCCTTATCGAGCCTAGTTTCCTATATTTGTAAGAGAGATCACAAATTAAGATTTTAGGCTTGTCATTTCAAGTTTTCTACTTGCCCATAACTTATATATAGTGCCATATTTGTGGACACATGATTAAGCATATAAGTGACTATGAGCAAAGCATCATACTAATAGGTGATAGGTAAATTTGCTTATATAATATACCTAACTATTTCTAGAAGCATTTCATTTCATTTTTCAATAATTCCATATTTGTGGGACTCGATGAATAGTCAATTATCTTTCTATTAATTTTTCATCAAATGATATCTTGAATTTCTCGTACAAGTATTCTTATCCTTAATCAATTCTTAAAGCTTTTATTTTCTTGTCTAATTGGTTCTCCAATAAATTCATATATTTTAGAAAGCAATTTAATGCTTATAATTTATGAGAAATTAAATAGACATAAGCATATTAAATATAGTTATCTATAAAAGTGATGAAATATAGAAGCCCACATTTTACCCTCACATTCATTGGACTAAATTTTTTTGAATGAATTAATTATAATGGATTAAAAGCTTTTGTTCCCTTTCCAAATGACTTTCTTTCCAATTGACAAGCTATAAAATGCTTATAAACAGGCATATATACTTGATTTAAATTACCAATATCTTTAGCTAATCAATTTGTTTGGTTTTTACTAATGTGACATAACCTTGCATGCCATAAATTTGCATCATGACTGAAATTATTATATAATGTAAAAAATGAATAATTTATATTATTGCTTTAGTAAATAAAATATTTTTTTGAAATTAGTAAATAACATATAATATAATAAAAAACATCCAACATAAATTCATTACCATAACAAATGGTTCCAAGATAGAAATCAATCTACAACTGTAAAAATTTACATTAAATCTAAATTTAATTAATATCAACACATAAATAAGATTTCAAAGAATCTTTAGAGCAAACAATACTTCATATAGAAATAAAGGTTGCCTAACTTATATATGTCAATCCCTTGTACATTAACTTTTGAATTGTCACTTACATAGATCCAACATGTACTATGTACAGTTTTAAAGAATTATATGAAGGCACCCATATCCTTTATTACATAATTTATTACTCTTGAGTTTAAAATTCATAAAATATGAGATTTAATTAGAAAAACTATAATAAGAAATGTACACAAAATAAATATTTGTACTAAAAGTTTACAAATTTTTAGGCTCATTTCAAGTATGAGCATTATAACTCTTATTTCCTCAATTGTATCATCTCACTCTTCTCTTTTTTTTTTTTGTTGAAAAGATGTTTTGCTTTCCGATACTGGTTCCACTTAAATTTCTTAGAGTCTTGAGTATTGCGGCTATTTTTCTTACAATTTTTCCACTTACGCCTATTAAGATGTTTATGCTTCCTATTCATAGCTCTATATGAGTTAAAACCAACTATATATACCTTAAAGGTCATCTTAAAAGATTCAAGTATGCTTTTCTTTTAATAAAAGATGTCTTGTACCATCGTTCATCATCTTTATGTTATCATTATGAGTTAGATTCATTTTTAGTTGCTCCCAACTTTGAGGTAAAAAATAAATCCCTACTTCCACTTATTGTTAATCATATAACTCATTAACGACATCTCTTAGCTCACTTATCATAGTTGATAAATGCCTTAAATTGTTTTGTATTGTTGTTAGATTAATTCTTATATATGTCAAACTTGATAGTCAGTGAACTTAAATTAGTCATTAAGCCTCTAAATTGAGCAGCCAAAATGGATAACATGTCCTTAATAATCTTCTACTTTCTAAACTCACGTATAATGTTATTATCTATACTATTCAACAATGTAACGCGATCTAACCAATTATTCTTTTTTATATCTCATATGAATTATGATTTCTTTTATGTTAGGGAGAATTGCCTTCATTAAGAACATATATGGCTATGCTTAATGGTTATAAAGCCTTTAATTCTTCTAACATATATTGAATTTTCATACTCTAAATTTCATAATTATAATTATTCAAAAATTTACCTTTGTTGAATTCAGTAATAATATAATTTAATGTAATAGTCATATTTGAAAAACTAAGTTCTTAAGTCAACAAGGAAAATTACAATTATGTACATTAATCTCTTATTATGCAAATATATACTTTTGATTATTATTGACATGATGAATAATGAGTTTTCAATTGCTTATGAATTTGGAATATCATAGAGTTTTCAATAATCTTTTATATAACAATTGAATACCAATCACAATACTCAAATTTATTTGCAATATATGTAACACAAACAATAGGATGAGAAACATAATGATTTTGAATATATATTAGATGAACATAAAATAGATGACTAAATAGTTAACTTATAATTCGAGAAAACATACAGAATATTGATATAATTATATGTATACTTAGCTGAGAAAATAGTCACACTTGTTATATATAGTAACTTATAACCTAAATAATATCCAGACAAATCTAATTTAGATAATACATGAGCTAAATATAATGAAACCCACATGGAATATAATTGATTAATATAAGTGGTAGAGCCTTCAAAGTATGATATACAATAAGTCTAATTATCTTGATAGGAAAGCCCATAAGGAATAGATTTAGGTTAATTCCCTTCTTTTATTTTCTCAAAAAAAAGAAAACCACCAACCATCCATACGATTTCATGTTAGATGATTCCCAGTCTTACAACATATTCAATAGTTCACCTTCTAGTTGTGACATTAATGTCTCGTAATTTATTTTAAAATTTGTGAAGGCCAAATAACCTTCAAAATATAATTCTTTAATTATGTTGTTAACAATAATTGCATTTGGAGTAACTACTCTAACATGAAGATGACACATCTTGATTGTATACATTGTTTAAAAGTCTAATTATTCTCATTATGCGAGGCCTTTTCCTTAAAATTATGTTTTTCAAAAATGATATTTAATTAATAACTCATAAACCCAAAAATAACATATCAAATAAATAAATTATTTAGCTACCACAAATAATGAACTTATGCTCATAAACATTAACTTATAAAATTCTAGTTATCTACTTATTTGTAGTAAGTTTATTATTAAATTGATCAAGTTTATAATATATTAATTTTAATTTTAATATTAATCTAGCTAAGAAAATAATTGCGATAAAATTTTAACTGATTTATAATTTAGGAGTATTTTAAAATTTAATTTGATTTTGAGTTTTCATTAATAAATTCTAATTTTGGTCTTATTTCAAATTGGATTATTCCTAATCTAGGATCTAAACAAAGTAAATCCCTCTTTAGAATACATTATTTCAAGAGCTAAATGAATTTTTAGCCATCAACCATTACTAACGAGTTCATCAGTGATAAATAATGATGATTTCATTTTCATCTTCTATGCCGCTACCTTTAAAATGAGCATTCTCTCATTTCGTCATGTTTATATGGTTAAAAAAAGAGACCAACGTTTAAAAGCATTAGAGGCTTTACGAGGAACAAAAGTGTTTCTTGATTTTCGTGTTTGTATGGAGATGAGAGTGTGCATTAAATGGTTTGTGCATTTCGGTATTTGTGCGTTAATATCGAGAATCCTTGATTTTTCTCTGAAACTTTCACAATGAAGGCTCCTTAAATACATGTGCAACCTCTGTACAAATACATTTAATGCGATAAATGGCTTCATTGGAAAACATGAAACTTCTCAATTTTCTTTTTGATTTGTTTCAAACGATTTGTCGTTAACGGTTGTTTAGT
>JANVCQ010000231.1:9682100-9700445 GCA_025531925.1 Erythroxylum plowmanianum
ACAATCCTACCCAGAAATTGTCAATGAATGCATGTACACTTGTTGTTGTGCAAAGACTCAATATTCATGTGCATATACACTAACATTATGCATGAGCAAGAAAATGCATTATCTTAATTTCTCTTTGAGCTTGCATGTACTGAAATTTCAGGTCATAACCCTGAATATAGGGACGGGATGTTACACCTTCGCTTTAGTGCCTGACCACTTTGTCTACTGAATGCAGGCTATGTGAATCCTATACTTATCTAAAATGTCCACTAATTCTAAAGACTTATCCAAAAGGGTCCCAACGTTCCAAGATCTGAATCTCAATACATCCTCGCCGTTTTTATCCCGGCTTACTACACGCACCGACCCGCTCGCACTGGTCTCAACCGCGCCAATTGAAGACATCCTGCCTATCTCGGGCCTGCACTTATCCCTCAAGACTACACCTAAGGAGCCTCTAAAAACCTAGACCTAATACTAACACCAAAACTAAAATATAGTTAAAAATAATTAAATAAAGAAATTAATAAATAAAATAAAAATAAAAATAAAAATAAAAATAAAAATAAGAATAAAAATAAAAAGAAAGTATATATAAAATATACTAAATTAGATTAAACTAATAAAGTAATTATAACAATAATAATAGTATTGGTCAAAAATATCCCAAAATTCAAGGTAAAGGTAAAATAAATGCAAAGAATACTTATAGGCAATGCTTCGACTAAAACAAACAGAGGAGACAAAGCAAAGACACGATTAGGGATTGCAATAGGATAAGGATTACGGAAAGGAACATAAAGAGGAGCTAGATAACAATGATTGGGAAATTTTCTAATTATTTTCATCATGAGGTAGGAGGGCTCTATTTGTAAAGAGTCAAACTTTTTAACAAATATTTGATGAGAATGTTAATTTGGAATTTAAATTAAATATTTTCAAAATGTTAAGAGTTCATTCTAAAGATTTTGATATGTTTGAATTTAAACTGAATTTTATAAAAAATATCAAAGTATAAATTGACTTTTTGGCATCATAATAACTAGAATGTAAGTTAAAAGGTTGTGATACCAATAAAATAATTTGATTACGAAATTATATTATCATCATAATTGCATTATTGTTTAGAATAAAATTAATTATAAATTTGTTTTGTTTTTTTTTACAAATTAGAAGATGATTTTTTTTCTCTCTTACATAATCCTTACCTTGTGATCATCTCTCTTCTCTCTTTGTTTATGGAATCAAATCTTATATATTATGGTTTTTGAACTTAATATAATTGTCTTGGCAGTTAATCCTTTACCATATTATGTAAATGGACAAGATGTAATAGCCCATTAATCACATAATTCAGATAAATCACTTGGCGAATTACTACCTCGGTGTCAAGTGAAGGACTTGATCTAACTAATATTTATAAATTGAATGTATCTTTATTCTCGTTGGTAGGCACATGGAGGGAAGCTTTATAAGTTTGTCTTTATAGGAATGTATAAGTTGTTTTAATCAACTTAAGTAATGGCCTGTAAAGTAATGTCTTCATCTAATTCATTGATAAATTTGAGTCTAATTCTACCTCAAAAGATATCTTATAAAGGGAGATTTGTTATACATTTATAAACTATTTTAACATTCTTTACTTGCTTAATGTGAGATTCTTGACACATTATCCTCAGTTTAGAGTAGAACTAGACATTTAATGGGCATTATTGGGCAAAAGGTTACAACAAACCTGACACCGCTCCAAACTCTTAAGACAAGTTTAAACTCTGATGCCTTATTAGAATTTTTAATATGATAGAGTGTAGAACTCATTAATAAGAATTGGACTTGGGTCCAACTATTGCTCAAATGACATTGAACAAACTATTTAGTTAGTTGACTCTTACTATTTATTAACCCTTTAATATTTTCATTTTTAATCAATATGAGATACCCTAACACTTCTCCTCAAGTACATCACTTAAAATAAATACAACGATAACCAGACCTAGTCACTAAAAATGAACATTCAAACTGACAACTGAGAAATTAAGCATCCAGACCAGACTTACTCTCAGATACTATGATAGATTTAAACCTAATTCTACCCTAAAAGGTACCTTATAAAAAGAAGTTTATTACACATTTATAAATTATTTTAATATTCTTTACTGGTTAAAAACGAGATTATTAACACAGCATACATTATGAAAAAGTTCTGCTATTATGTGCTCACTGGCAAAGAAAAAAGTTTACCAAATGAGTACAGTATTTCTATCTCCAATACTTTTAGTATACATCTGCACGTGTAATTGGCGCTGTTGGAGACTCTGTTTAGGTTCGGATAAGAAAGTAATGAGTTTTTCTATCACTAGACATTGTACAACCAAAGAAATTGTTCGCAAAAGATATCAGCAAACGAATTATAAAATTTGATCAGCTCCAATATACAGAAATTAGCAAGCATATGTTAAATTGGAAAATAATTTGTGCTTGCAATTCAAAGGGACACAAATTTAGAGTTTTGGGGTTTACATAGATGACGAGAGTTAACACACTAAGCATCAAAATCAGAGGCAGTGTATCGCTGGCACAGGCAACGCCCAATGATCAATCCAACTAGTGTTGGAATGATCTCAAGGCACTGGTTTTGCTTGCTTATTATGTCACCCCCTATACTCTTATTGTTCAGAATGACTTCTACACTCCGAGATTCATGTTCTGGGCGTGGCAATCTCTCCTCAGACAAATTAAAAATTGGTAGACAAACTATATAATGATCTAAAGCATTATAGCCATAGCTTTGATCACACATGATATGGATTAAGTAGTAATGACTCCTCGTAAATCATTTCCTTCATCTGCTCTTCCCTCAAAGGTTGCTGCTCAAAATCAAATGAGAATAACTCTGGGCAGACAGGCTCATCTGCTGTATCATGTAGCCTTTCAAGGTATGGATGGGCCAAGGCTTCTTCAACTGCCACAGACAAGTTCAGTTTAGAGAATTAAAGATGAAGGAAACAACAAAAGAAATAGACCTGAAATTACAGTTTTATTAGCTACAGGAAATTCACCCTATGGCATTATCCGTTGTTCTTGCAAGCTAGTTCAAACATGCCAAACCAAGGACAAATTAATTCAGAAAAGAAAATTGTATACATGGTTAAATGCAAAAAGTAGCTTGCAAACAACTTTCGTCTATAAAAGCATAGCAGGCCTCGATTGATTTGTAGATGAACTTCAAATGAACCACGTAAAATTAAATAGCTTCAACTTCATGTTGAACACCAGTGACAAGCAAAAAAAAAGAAAAACTTCTTGTCAAAGCAACATTATGACTGCAGAAACTCATTCGAACGAGGGTATAAAACTCACCAGTTATTCTTTTTGATGGGTCAAATGTTAACATTCTATCAATAAGATCAATAGCCAATGGATGAACATGTGGGAACAATTTTGCCAACGGTTGGCGGGGAAGGGGTTTGAGTTGCCGAATATAGTTTCTCGCATCCTCATTTCGGACAAACCCCAGATCAGATTCAGTTGGCGTACCCAGAAGCTGCATAGGTCAAATCATAAAAAAGCACATAAGTTTGGCCGGTTTATTGCTGCAGAAACAACATCATTCAATACAAGTGCCTATAGCTGTAATTCTTAAGTTTCTCATTACCTCTGTCAATAAGCGCATCTGATGAACGTGATCTTTGCCTGGAAACAGTGGCTTTCTGTTCATAAGCTCCATGAATATGCAACCCACAGACCACACATCTATTGCTGCAGTGTAATCGGTGGAGTTAAGTAACAGCTCAGGTGCTCGATACCATCTAGTGACAACGTACTCTGTCATAAATTCATTTTCTGAAGTAGGCCTAGCTAGGCCAAAATCACAAATCTTCAAATCACAATTGGCATTCACCAACAGATTGCTTGGTTTTAAGTCTCTGTGAATAACATTAGCAGAGTGTATGTACTTCAATCCTCGAAGAATCTGATATAGGAAGTACTGCAAGGTAGACAAGCAACAGAAAAGATATCAACTTCTAGAGTCATAGTAAAAGGAATTTCCATTTGTGCGTGATTCGAGAATCTGGAAGAAAATGTAATACCTGGCAATGCTCCTCTGACAAACCTTGGTTAGAACGAATTATTTGATGAAGATCAGTGTCCATGAGCTCAGTGGCAACGTAGACATCATTAAATTCCCTACGGATGGGTGGAGGAATCACGTCTCTGATAGCTATGACCTGTTGGATGTCAAAAATGCCTCACGCTCAACAACTGATATCAACCAAAGATAATTCTACACTTGTAGTCTAAGAAATGAAGCTTCTAAACGAAAAATTACTCCGTACGGGTATAACTGAATAAGAGATTAAATTGATTCTGATATACATGTAGAAATTTCAGAACAAGAATCTGTTTCTGTTGCTTTTATCAATAATAGAAGATTAACAGATACACACGATGAAGTCGTATAACATAGTGAATAATTAATCAACAGCATAACCTCAAAAAAAAGAAAAGAAAAGAGTAATTTCAACAAACTGAATATACTAAGTTGAGGAGTAATTTGATCAAGTATAAACACTGAGCTTGGGAAAGAACGATAGGCAAAAACATAAACCGAGGTGTTGTCTTCATCAATTGATCTCCTAGTTATTCAAAACTTGCAAGTTGCAACCAAATAAAACACTAACATTTTCATGATCCAAATGGCGAAGAAGCTTAATCTCACGAAGCGTGCGCTTTGCGTCCATGTAGTTATCAAAAGCACACGCTATCTTCTTCACCGCCACCATCTCCTTCGTCTCCGAATTCCATACCGAACTGTTCACAACCCCAGAAACAAGAAAAAAAAGATCAGATCTTTCAAAACCATCATCACTTAAGACAACAAATTAAACATCAAAGACACCAGTAATCCTCCGCATCATCATAAACTGAACATACCAGACTATGCCATACGCGCCACGACCAATTGGTATGATCGGTGGTCGATACTTGGACGTCAACTCAAACTGGTTGCCAAAAATATTGTACTGAACGTATTGGCCGCCATGAGTAGGTGTGCCTTGGAACTCCGGGTAGTGTCCGCCGGCGATGTTGCCCGGTGTCGAGTCAACCATTTACTTTGTGACGAGCTTTGTTCTCAAGATGGATTGTTGACGAGTTAAAGAGAAGAAAGATGTATGTCTTATTGTGCATACTAAGTACAAGGAGGATAATTTATAGAGTGTTTGATGAGTTTAGAGTTTTGTTTCGTTAGAAATCTAACGTTGTTGTCGTTGTAAGCTGGCAGTGGCTCTGACCTGCGTGGAAGGAGGCAAGAAAACGCGCCAGGCCAAGAACTGGATGGTGAGAACGCGTTTGGGGGGAATGGACGACCAGGATTGCAGCCGCCTCTCATCAACGGCTACTTTTTCTCCATGAACACTTGTGAGTGGGTCCCAGTCTGGAAGACTTTTGAGATACAGATAAGAGGGTGATGAGATGGTCAAAGTAAGATGTCTAATTTTATCGAGTTAAATATTTGTTTGACGACACAGCAAAGTCATCTTTAGTTTTAGGATCAGTTTATTATTTTCTAATCTTGATGTGATTAGATTAGGATTAGACTGTCATTGGCACTCCCTTGAATTGAATATATTTAATGTTAACATATTTTATGTCTAGTAAATAATTATTGAGTTAAAAGATATTATAATTAACAATAAAGTAACCTTTAATCAGTGTTTTAAAAATCGGATTGAACCGATCGGTCAAATCAGAGAGCTGGTGATTCGGAGTATGAAATGATCTAGTTTAACTCGTATTTTTTTTGAGTAATTGATTCGTTTATTTTGCGGTCGAACCGGTAAAAACTGTTGAACCAATGAAAGAAAGAACCGACCGACTCATTTAAAATGCCTTGATTTTGATGATTTTAACTTAAATGAATATTATGATTAATAATCTTTTTTTAATTTTTTTGAAAAAATATGACTAGTGATATTTGTTATCTTATTTTGTATTTTATTTGGCGAAATTTTAAAAAAAATTGTATATTTTAAAATTTAAAAGTTTAAATTAAGTTTATAATTAAATAAATAAATAATTAAATAATATTTTTAAAAATTATCTTATATATAATATATAAAATAAAATTTTATATATTTATTAGTCACCAATTAGTTCACAGTTAAATTTTAATTAAATCATTAATCTTTGAATTAATTACTTTTTCGGTTCCGCTCTCATTTTTAAAACATTGCCTTCAAGTTAAACGATGACCGTAAATGAGGCAGAGACGATCAATTATTGGATGGCGATCGGACACGGCCTTGAAGGTGTGCTTTAATTGAGCTGTCGACTTAGCATGCCCTACACATTTATATCTGAAGATATTATCTAATGATTTAAAAATTGAAAATTTAATTATAAAATTTTTAATTTTCTGATTCAATTTATATTAATAACCCTATTATTCTTATTAACTAATTAATCAATTTTATTTTTATAAATTAATATTTATTTAATAATATTTTTTAATTAAATTTTAAATTCGTTAAATTGGTATTATTTTATGAATAGCTCGAAATTTAAAATTCGTAAAGAAAAACCCAAGTGGGATATGATTATTTAGTTTTAGTATAAAAGAGAGCCCACCAACGTCTATAAACTTCTTTTACTGAAAAACTCATTTTTATTATTTTCAGATATTTATTAAATAAATTATCATCGATATTTTAAATAATTTTTAAAATATATTCACTTGGTAAAATTAAACCATAAGCTCAAAAGGTTTTGGAGTCAGACTCCAACGCAAGACCGCCTCATATTTGAAGGATTTAAAGAACTCCAATATACAATGATAAGTTGACCAGAGGTGGAGGTGGTTAAATAACGAATACTAAAGAATACAGGTAGCAATCCCGTTGCTGTGCAGCATCAAAATGCTAATATGTCGACTTATTCATCAATGGACAGAATAAATAATTTTACCACACGAGCACGAGGTCCAGTAGTCAAAAGTGAAGTGCACGAAAACAATGCAAAGAGTCCCGAAAGTCAAAACACGTTTAGGAGTTAGGAACTCCTCTTGAAAATAAGTTTGCGTGTTTAGCGGGTAAACTGAGGCTTTCAAGCCAAGTTCATACTAGAAGAAGATGAGAGCTTCAGTTCGTATTTCACTTCTCATCCTTGATCCAAACACTAGATAACATTATTAAGTATATATTATGTTGAACCTTAATCTGGTCAATTTAATTTTGTGACCTTCTAGTATCATCTCAATGAGCCCCATTGTCCCTTTGCTTTCCAACTTGCCATTACTTAATACGACGTAGTAATCTTGTGTGGAAGTTGAATATAATTTATGTTCTATTTATCTTTTATTATTGTCTCTAGAGTTATAGTTACTGGATTCATCGTTTATACGTTAACATGTATCTTTATATGATAGTTGTAGTTGAGTTGGTAGAGGAGAGAGACATGAGATTAAAAGGTCTTATATTCGAATCTCCCTATTTATGTTCTTTCGATTAAGTCTGTTGTATAAGGATTATCTAGTGCGAAATACCCTATTGGCGTAATTTGCAAACTATTATGTCAATCTGAAGATTTTACCCGGTACGTATCTAAATAATAACAGCTCCGGATTCTTCTGTTTTCAAAAAGAAGTGTATCTTTAGATAATAAAAAATGATACAAAATATGTTTTAAATTATCCTTTATTTAAGTAGATTTATCTATTAATTAAAACACTGAAAGTAAAAATCAAATTCAATTTGAAATAAAAGTTATATAAAAAGCCAATCATAATTTTGTTAATGTTGGAGTGTATCGTTTGCATGTACTTACAAGTAACAATGACTTTAGTTTCATTAATATAAAATCAAATATCTATGCTGAACTTGTAAAATTTTCTAAGGATAACAATGGACCAATGTATAAGTTATTCCCGTCAATTTTTTAAAATTAAAAATTAAAAATAATATTTTTTTAATTTCAGTCCGAGATTAAAAATACTTTTATCTCTAAAATTTTCTCACACGACGATTAAAAAAATAGCTTAATCTAACCCATCTCTAAAATTTTCTCACATTTTATCTGTCGTTTAACACGTCTAGTCAAAAAGCTTAAATTGACATTCTTCACTATTATTTAATAACTTTTATCACACGTTGAGATTATGTATGCCTAATTTGCTTTTAGTTTATAATTACCATTATTTTCAAACATCAACCGTAACAAGTGACGAACTGCAAGACTTGCACGTAGAAAGATATGGTCAATTTCAGCGGTCTCTTCCATGAAATTGGATATGTAATCACCTGACCGGGTCAAAGGAGTTGGGGGTAAAGACCGTACACGTTAGAAAAGTCTTCTGTCACGCAAGTATAATGTCGATGTTCCTTGTTCCACACACCATGTTTAAGGAATGGATCTAACCATAAATGAATAATGACAAGGAAACTAAATAATAAAAAACATTATCAAGACGATGAAGGTAAGTTGACAAAGTAAATGTGGAAGCCCTTCGTTTCTTTGGAAACTCCGTTTACGTCACTATTGATTATTTTTATGCTAAATATAGTTACAACTAATAAAGGGCTTGCTGTCTTACTTTAGACAACTTTTTTTTTTTCCTAATGTAGTAAAACTCTAAGAATACTTGATTTGGATAACCAAAAAGTGACAAATGAGTAAGAAAAATGAGAAGGTAATAGTAAGACAACTTATCGGGAGTTTTTTTTCATAAAGTTCAACAAATCAAATATTTTGCGTATCTCAACCAACTCATTTTCACTTATCTTTATCCATTTTGTAATTCCTTATTTTAACGCTTAGATTTTGCCTCTGTACTACAACAAAGTAGAGTATTGATTATAAAAAAAACATAGTTAAATGTTTTAAAAAAACTTAGTTAAATGTTTTAATCATCTAAAAAGCTTAATGTTGTTTTTATGGTGATTTGTGGTTTTTGTCCCATTCCTTTCTTTGCATCAGCAGTAGTAGATGCCCTCCAACTATTAGATTTTCCTATACACATAATAACCATGGTCAACTTATTGAAATGGGTGTACTAACCAAAACAACCATAAAAGATGCACACATTCAAAAGAAAATATATTGTCCGAGCAAGATGTATCTATAAATGACTAATAATAGATAAATTAGCTTTAATCTTAAAAAGTAAGTAAAAACTCACCAAGAAGGAGGAGAGTAGTGATTCAATTAGACTAATCATTTCATCAACTTTCTCAAATGCATCAGCTAATACATGAATGTTTAGATCTTCATAACCACTCCTAATTTCATTCTCAATAATTGGAGAAATTTCAATATAGGAGAACAAGTTACCAAATAACAATGTCATCTAGATTTATACCTAAGACATGGTAAACCAAGAAAAGGAGATATATAGTGGATATGGAAATAATCAGGAGAGGCAAACGACAAATCAAAGAAATACCTGCAAAATTATCTTTGAGAGAGTAATATGGGTCAATACAATACCTTCTCTTCGATGTTTGCTTTAGTATCATAAACTCGTATTTTGGCCCCAGTCTTCTAGCTCAAAAAATGAAAAGTAAAATGAAATTCACTTAAACTTTTCAAGCAATACTAGAACATCCAAATCCCTTCTTTTTTTTTTTATCATTTATTTGCTTTTCTTTCTATTTAGCAACAATGTTACACTTTTATCGACCTACCTACTTACACTTTCTAAACGCGTTTGAGCCTCACTTTGAGAACCGAATATTAGGCCGAGAAAATTGTATCCAGGATATTCTTTGATTTGATGAGGAAGCATATACCATAGTTGCGTAGTAATTACTTGTAGCAAATCCAAACATAGAGGTTAACAGAGAAAGGAAATAGCTAGGTAAATTGATATGATATGTTAAGATAGAGAGCAAATAAGGAGTCCAACGATAAAAGTTAAATTTATGTACTTACACTGAGCATCATATGTACGTAATTCAAAACCTAAAACCTATTAAAAAGTTTCATACAATAAAATGGTCCTGATATAGTTTACAATTTACTCCTCACCGGTGATCTGAAATATGTTTGCATAGATAAATAATGCACTATAGATGGTATGTAACATGCTAGCATTAGCAATTAACATCAAATGGGTTCTTCATACCTAATATTCCTCATTAAATTTTATGCAATAAAGTAATGGTTAGTGGATCCCCAGGCTTTTTGAAACAACAAATGCCATTGTTTCAACAACACAATTGAAGAACTAGAAAATATGAGAAAATTAAGCCATATAAACTTTACCACAGGAATAGGTAATCTAGCTTCCTTCATCAAAGGTTTATAATCAGGTGGAGCTTTGTAGCTTGGGTTCAGTCTAAGTATCTCACCTAGATGATGAAGGGAAATTACAAATGAAAATAAAGATGATGTATAAACAAAATGAAGAGACAATAACATACAAACCTATTACTTACTGACTTTTAAGTTCCAAAGTTTCTACATTCTACTCCAAAAAATTGTAATAAGTACCTCAAAATAAACAAATTCCTAGTTGAAAAGACAAATTACATAATCACTTTTCTTAGTGACAATTTATGACTTAAGAACACTTGGGATCTCCATGTCGATCTGCCACTTTTAACTTTTGACTACCTATTCAGATTTTAGTTGCTTATTTATTTGATCTAAATGTGTCTTCACAAAATTGTATATCACTTAGTGGCACCTGGAAGGGGAAGCTTCCATATGACCATTCACAAGGAAGACTGACATTTTAACACCCAATGGGAAAAAGGGAATCAGTTGGTTATCTTTAGTGATAAATATATTTCTTCTTCCTCAACAAACTAGGGCCATAAATGCCTCCAACCCACTTAGAAATTGAAATTTTATAATTTTCAAATAATAAATCAAAACAAATAAAATACACTGTAACATCTTAACTAAGCTTACATTTGTTCATTTGGGTCTTTGCTTTCCTTGCCAACTATATAAATTGTTTTTGAAAAGATAAATGTCATCATAATCATACCCTTGCCAAGGACAACTAAAGAAACATAAAGGTCGATAAAGGAAATAGCCAACTTGTCATGTTCTTGTCAAAATTTGTAGACCACTCTCTCCCTTTTATGAATCTTAATTCAACCAAAGGGTTTCTCTTGAGTGAAGAATGTGAATTGACCTTCAATCAACTAGAAACATATTTATAGGATCCCCCATTGCTCTCAACCCCTTACCAGCTAAAGATTATATATATATATACCTTATTGTGTCAAACAAAGCTATAAGTTACGTCCTAGTCAAGGAAGATGGAATAAAGAAAAGATATACTACTTGAATAAGATTATGCAAAAGGTGCAAACATGCGACACCAAGCTCAGAAAGCTTGCCCATATCATTAGTATTGTGATAAGGCAATGCCACTTAAACAAACACTCTATAAGCAAGACTCTTTAGCGAGGTTAGTTAAATAAGCAATAAAGTTGAGCAAGTTTTCTATATGCTTCATAACAATGTCTTCTCTAAAATCTTATGTTATTACCAATTTTTTGGTTGAATGCATTGTAGGCTCATTAGAGAGTAATGAAAATGAGGAAAGAGCACCACAAGCATGGATCATTTATATAGATGGATCATCAAGCGGGGATGAAAGTGGCATAAATTTGTATATGCAAGGATAATATGGTATAGAAGTTAAGCTACTTTATGAACATGAATAATGAAATAGAGCATGAGGTGCTACCATATGGTATATGATTGGCACACCACAGTAAGTTTTGGAATTTCTTAGTATGATTTCACAGATATCTAGTTGTCAATAACATTAAATGAACATATATATAAAATCAGGGAGGAATCCTTGTGAAAATATCATTCGAGTGTACATCTTTGGTGCAAGGAATGACAATGGATAATAAACTAATACCAAGGGAACAAAACAATATTACAAACCTACTCTAAAATATGAGGGCCATGGGAAGTCAACGCTAAATTTATACAAGAAAAAGAGGAGCAAATGGTTTATAAGGAAGCGCTAAAGGCATGTATAGAAAAACAAACATATGAACAAATAACAATATATACAAGAAGGTAAAATACTATCGAATAAAAAGGAAGCAAGGTGCCTTATTAACAGATTCGCAAAATAGATTATAATAAATAGACAATTATACTGCAAGTTTTATTCAATACCCTATCTACACTTTTTTGGAAAGATGGAAGAGAGTTGATTATTAGAAGAATGCTACATACCCTCGCTTATAAGGTATTAATGAAAGGATTCATTATATTTCTTTCATTCCCACATTTAGATTGAAAATTATAACTATAGGCATGTATCGATTGATTTTATTTCTTTCAGTCCCACATTTTATAGAAGAAAAGGGTAGTTTATTTATTCAAAAAATTATGTAGCATAGAATTAACCAAGTGTTGTTTATCATGTCAAAAGCTTTTAAAGAAGTAGATCGTTGTAGAAAATTGAGAAAGAAAAGCCCAAGTGAAAAGATACATATTAGAAGGGAAATCAAAGATTCGAGCTTTATTGTCTTCAAAATACATTTGATAGTGTGAACTGTAACATCCTGTTCCCATACTAAGGGTTAGAACCCTAAAATTTGGTACATATGAGATCAAAGAGAGATTAAGAAAAATGCAATTCATGCTCATGCATAATATAGCATACACACACACGTGAATAGTAATTTTTGCACATGAAAATAATTGTTCATGTACTCATACATTTCTCGGGTATAAATGATTGTTTTAATGTAAATATGATAAGAATTATGGTTTTGTGTCTTAAAAATTGAGTGGGAATGTATAAGTAGTGAATTATAATTTTTGGTGAAAATTCAAGAATTTTCTAGAATTTAAGGGTATTTTGGACTAGGAAAAATGTTAAGTGGCAGAATAATTGATGAATAGTGATAGAAATAAATGTCAAATGACAATGAAAATTTTTATAAATGACTTTGGGATTTAGGACTTATGTTATTAAAAATTGGGAGACAATTGGAGTAAAAATTGGAGACAACATGGACTAGTTATTAAAGTGGACCAAATGGAGCCATAGGGAAGTGACATATGGCAAGTGACATGTGTCACTTGCCACACCACATGTTGATACACGAAATTACTAAGTGAAAGACCATGTTTTGGGTCTTTCACTTGCAAATCACGACAATGCTTCTCTCATCTCCATCTTCCTCTTCATTTTCTTCATCTTCCTCTCCTTAATAACGACACTCACTTATCCAAGCCCCAAAGTGGAAGCTTGCCTTTTTCCATCACTATCCACTTAGATACTTGCCATCTTCTTCTTGTTTCTAAAGAAATCTAACCTACTCCACCTCCATTTGTGATGCTCTTGTATGTTGGAGAGCTAGGGTTTCATGGTGATTTGAAGACATTGAAGCTAAATCAAGTAAGTAACCTATTCCTCTTCATGGCTTTGATGATTGGAGCATGCTTGATGATAGTTAAGAGTTAGATGTTTATGATATGAGGATGGGTATATGCTAAAAAAGTGGATGAGAAATGGGGATAGATTCATGTCTTGCTTGTGTTTTGATGGATAATAGATTAGGGAATGAAATAATGTTGGATTGAGGGAGTGAATGGTGGATAAAGTGTGCAGGAGAAATATTAGCTGTGATTTTTTTTCACTGAATATGCTTCTGTTGATTGGCCATAACTTGTTCTGTAGTTATCCAAATGAGGTGATATTTGATTTGGATTAAATTAGGGACATAGGGCTACATTTTGTATGAAGATATTGAATTCAAATTCTGTCATTTAGAGTTTCTAATTTTGACTTGAAGTTGAGTACTGGGTGTAGGAAAAAGTGCAGAAAACTGGACACATAATGAGTTCTTGTTCTGTTTTCTTGATGAATTGATTTGAATCTATTTGATCGTTTTTTTTTATGTTGTAAAATGAGTATAAAACTAAAGAGAGGGATTAATTTGGTGTCTTGAAATGTGAAGGATCAAGGTGATAGTTAGAAGTAAAATAAAAGTGGAAATGAAGTAGAATATGTGCAAAAAATTGATGATGAATGCATATATATGTGTATGTTTTGTTATTAGTGTTTATGATCAATCATGGGCTATAATTTGGATATGGATGGTTGAGCTGAGAGGGAGTTAGAATAATAGATAAATGATGATCATTGAACTAGAAATGATAGACTAAGCATGAGAAATTGAATGTTGTAAGTAAAGAGTTAGAAATCTGGAAATCATAGAAAGCTATTGAACATACTTTGGTGTAAGAGGCATAACTTTTTATGTAGAACTCGTACTGAGATGATTTAGGTATGATTTTAATAGGACTTCAAGATCTACAACTTCTATGAAGATCTTGAGAAGAGATTTTGATGTCTAGAGGTTCAAATTTTCAAGTTTCCATAAGTGACCTGTAAAGGTCCGTTTAACGGACATGGATGTCCGCCTAATGGACATTCACGGGTCAAGTGACTCTAATTAAGGCTTAAATGGGTCTTAAAGTCAACCTACAATGATCCTTGGTTTATGTGACTAATGTATTATAGGTTTGAAGTGAAAATGGAGGTTAAAACTTAGTTAACGAATGGATGAAATCAAAGTATCAAATGCATGAGTATAACAAGAATGAAGATGTTTATATGATTGTAGTTATGTTCAAGGAAGTTGAGTAATATGTATTAAGTGATTAATGGTGAATGATAATTGGATATTATGAGATCATATGAGGTTAGAAAAGAGATGACGAGAAATTGAGTTATGATATAGAGTGACCAAGTGTTCTTGAGGCATAAGCTTATGAACAAGTTAGACACATACAAAGGATAAAGATTAAATGGAGAATTTAGAATGATCATGTGCAAATGAAGTGTAAGTCTAAGTTCAATTAGATAATATGAATCATGAATTGATAATGAGCATAAGATGTGAATTTAGAAAATATACCCGAGATTGTCATTGAGCATGCATTATACATTACACATATACATGTGTGTAAACTGAATGTTTATGTGATTGTGCAATTAATAATGTGTGTGCAATATGTGTTTTGTATAATGTTGATATAGGATAGAACGTCTCCATCCAGATGTTTTCGGATCATGAAAGCTAAGCTAATCTGGAGCATATTGTGAGTAGACCTAGATGGTCTCCTTTCATTGTTTGTTTTGTTTGAATTTTTGTATTGATTGACTACTAAATGATTGTATGAATGTGATTGATTATATTGGTTTCCGAACAGAAGGTCCGATGATTGTGATCTTTGATTGGGATATTGAAGTGCTACTTGTATGTGAATGAGATGAAATAAGTGTGCATACTTTGATTGTTAGATGTCGGACCATAGTCCGATGATAAATGTGTTCTAAATGTGCATTTGCATATGAATGGAAGTGTTTTCTCAATGTAATGTTGAATGCCGGACTAAGGTCCGATGATGTGAGAATGTGATTGAATGGTATCATACCAATGTAATTGATGCATTTCATTTCATGAATGCATGAAACATAATGACAGTTGTGACTAGAGTAGCCGATTAGAGCTTAAAGCTCAATGAGTGAAAAAGAGCTTCGAGTTCAAAAGTGATTTAGAGCCTCACGCTCAACATTTAATGAGCCCTATATGGGACAATTATCAATGGGCCCTATATGGGACAGTATAGGCACTCGGTCACAATAATAATTATAATTGGAAAGTGAGTCTCATGTGCACTGCATATGCATAATATGAATGATTAAAATGTATTGAGTGTGTGTGATATGAAGTGATGTGAATGTGAATTATGTGTTATATGACTGGGTTTGCCATCGATGATGGTCACTGATTGAGTTCGCAATACTCACCCAAAATTTGCAACTATTTTTCACGATCAAAAGAATACCCCGTTAGACAAACGGGAGTATCCCTACAGTATAGAAGTAAAGGATAGAGGTCGGGATCAGTTTGCATCTGCACTTGTATTTTCTTACGTTTATATTGATTTGAGTCTTTCACAATTATTGTAACATGTATATTTGAAGATTTCTATTTGTAATAACTTTCCAAAGTGCAATGGTTTGTAATTGATTACGAAGTGTACTAATATTATGATTATAAGTGTTTTGTCTCAGTAATGGGCCCAAGTGGAAAGTGAAATTTTGATGACTTATGTAATGGTTGAAATGTTGTTAACGCAAATATTTATGAAATAAAGTGGGCCGGATTTGGTTATTGATATTTTTTGCAAAATGTGTATATGTTGGTTGTTTCAAACAAAAAATTTTTTGTACTAAGTTTTGACTATTCGAGTGCTCTAACATGCCATCCTCGCGGGGCATGGACTTAGATATCACTTAGGATGTAGGGCACCCATCTCGTGGGAGTAGGGTGCTACAGGATCGATACTTTCTTAACATTGATATATCAAAGACATTATAAATCTTAGATAATTTCGGTGGCAAAGCTAGCTTATAGGCCAAAGGCCCAATCTTCTTGATGATCTCATAAGAGCCTATGTATCTTGGACTAAGCTTGCCCTTTTTACCAAATCTCAAGACTCCTTTCCATGGAGAAGTTCTAAGAAACACTTTGTCTCCAACTTCAATTTCCATCTCTTTTCTATGTGCATCCGTATAACTCTTTATTCTATCTTGAGCTATTTGAGTCTCTGTTTCACTAATTTAATCTTATAAACTGTAACTTGTACCAACTCGAGTCCTACAAGTCTCTTTCACCTTTCTCAACCCAACAAATAGGAGTTCTGCACCTCCTACCATACAAAGATTTATAAGGTGCCATTTGAATTCCTGAGTGATAAGAATTGTTATAAGAAAACTCAATTAAAGGTATGATCATCCCATGAGCCTTTGAAATCTATAACACAAGCTCTTAACATTACCTCCAAAGTCCGTATTGTGTTCTCCGATTGTCCATCAATCTGTGGATGGAAAGCTGTACTAAAGTGCAACTTAGTTTCCAAAGCCTCTTGTAAGCTTTCCCAGAATCTAGAGACGAACCTGGAATCTCTATCAAAAACTATAGAATTTGAAATTCCATGAAGTCTAATTATTTAATCAACATACTTCTTGACCAAAGCATTCAAAGAATCTGTCTATTTAATTGGCAACAAATGTGTTGACTTAGTTAGCCTATCGACAATAACCCATATTGCATCATGCTTCTTGCTAGTTCTTGGCAATCCCATCAAGAATCCATCGTAATCTTCTCCGATTTCTATTCAGGAATCAACAAAGGTTTAAGCTTACCGATAAGTGCTTGATGTTCTGCTTTAACTTGTTGACACACTAAGCATTTTCTAGCATATTCTGCAATATCTTTCTTCATTCCTTTCCACCAAAAGTGCTCTTTTAAATCTCGATACATTCTCGTACTCTCTGAGTGTATTACATAGGGAGCATTGTATGCCTCATCAAGAATCTCATCCTTCAACTTTAACATGCCTATAATACATATCTGGTATCTATCATCATAAAGCCATCTTCTCTTACCTCTATTTCAGAAGGTTTACCATTTTTAATTTCTTTTCTAAGCTTGCTCAAATACTCATCTTGCTCCTGTAATTCCTTAATCTTCTCATTCAATACTAGCCTTACTCTAAAATTAGCCAATACATAACCAGATTTGGCTTGTTTCAATGTCACCTTAAGTTTAGCTAATTCCTTCAACAAAGGAAGATGCACTGTCTCCACATGTGCCATAGTCGATTTTCTACTCAGTGCATCCGTTACTACACTAGCTTTCCCCAGCTAGTAGTCTATCATCAAGTCATAATCCTTAAGTAGCTCTGACCATCTTCTCTGTCTCAAATTTAACTCTTTCTAGCTCATCAGATACTTAAGACTCTTATGGTCTGTAAACACCCTAGTGTTGACTCCATATAAGTAGTGTCTCCATATTTTCAATGCAAAAATTATAGCAGCTAACTCCAAGTCATGTGTAGGACAATTCATCTTATAAGGTTTCAATTGCCTAGAAGCATGGGTAATCACTTTATCCCCTTGCTTCAACACCTACCCTAATCCCTTCCTTGAGGCGTCACTATACACTACATATCCATCCCTACTAGAAGGCAAAGTAAAAATCAGTGCATTTGTAAGCCTATTCTTTAATTCCTCAAAACTGTTATGGCACTTCTCTGTCGACACAAATTTCTGATTCTTCCTTGTCAATTTGGAAAGTGGAGCTGTGTAATACCCGGTATCTAGTTTACCCGGTACACCGGAATAAATCGGTATTTAAGACTGATGTCATTAAAATCACATAACAGTGAATAATAATTTTAATGACATCAAATTAATGATGTATGATATTTTTTGATGGTCACAGGAAATTGTTCGGGCAGATGTTTAAAAACCAGAACAAGGATGGCATTTTTGTAAATAAGTGGACTTAT
>JANVCQ010000231.1:9727470-9749494 GCA_025531925.1 Erythroxylum plowmanianum
TACAATTCATATCCGAAAACACTCATTGAATCCATTTTAACATTTTTAATTTCCACCGAAGGTTCGGGGTCCAACAGCTATTGCATCAAGTTCTAATTCATATTCTGAATAATTCAATTCATGAGACTTTAATTGTCTCTATGCATACAAAATCACTTTATACTACTACAACATATTGTATCGTAATCTCTGATGTGGAAATTTCATTAAACACTACATAATCTCCAATTCCAAATGATATTAATATTAATGATGTTATCTTTCCTCAAAATTCTTTTCACATTCATCACTCATACGGTTGACACATTTCTCCTCAAACATTTTTTTTTTGGCAAGGGATAAGATCAGTAAAAATCCCTTAACAGTCTCTGGTAGTATCTAACATACAACTAGTTCTAAAAAACTCTGAATCTCTCATATATTCCTTATAGTTTCTCACTTTATCATTACCTCTACTTTCTTTGGGTCTCCCAATATACCATGTTTAGATATTATACAATCCATATTTTATTTGATCAAACTAAGATTCACTCTCATTAAGCTTGGCATATAATCGTTTCTACCTTTATGATATGTAAGATTTCCTCAAATGTTCAAAAATATTCTCTTCACTTTTCGAATAAGCTCCAAATATCCTCTATGATCATAGTCACTAATTGATACAATTTTTCTTGAATCGCCTTAATCTTCAATACCATAATATTATTAGGGTATTGTTAACTCCAACAGATATCACCCAAATTTTCTTGTGCCCATGATTAGTTCTTGTAATTCCTTAAGTAACTAGTTCCTCAAATAAGGCAATATTATCTCATGTTATTTTCAGTTTCCCAATTAACTTCTTTTCTCAAATAATTTTCTCCATTCATTCAATTTCCTCTTATTTCACAATGACTTATTCAAATGCTTGTTCATTCGTACTAGTTTCTCCACACATTTCAATCTTTGAAATCTTCACTTCCTGTGTTGGTAACACATTCATCAGATCCAATTTGTATCTCCTCAATTCACAAATCCACTCGCGTAATTGGATACTTTACATCAAACCAAATGCATACACTCTCGGTAACATATTCTACCTCTTATGCCTAAGTCTCCGCTAAGGATATGACTCTAATATTCACTTTTAATACACTCTCGGTAACATATTCTACCTCTTATGCCTAAGTCTCCGCTAGGGATATGACTTTAATATTCACTTTTAATTCATTCCATATTCTTTTTCTGATTTGTTCTTTCACTGGTCATTCTTAATTTGAATAATCTGATCAACTCAACCTAACTCAAGGAGATTTCTTCTTTAAAATAAGAATTCTTGCTACAATCATCAATACTGTTCATGAAATCCTTGTCAATGAACTATTTTTCATGATTACTTGTCAATCATTCTTAATACCTCAAGAAGATCAATTTCAAATATTCATGATATCTCAATAAGACCAATTTATGTCATAACCTACATGATCAGGACATCCCTTATAATAAGGGTCAGTGAGGCATTAAACAATTTCGTTTACTCTAATACCTTGGTATATATCATCATAATCATTACATCTTATCTAAAGATATATTTATGACAATTCACCAAAGTAGTAGCTTATGCTAAGGATACCTTAATCTCATTAAATTCTAGACGACTCTTCTCCTTTTGTGCCAACCTTCGATCGTGGGGGTTATGCCATGATTGTGTCCTTTTTCTTTTTCCTCAAATTCATCATATATCTAGAACATCATTAATAATCTCAATTCATTCCCAACTGATCACTATAAGAATTTTCACGTCTTACTCTAACTCATCTTAGACTTGTGAACTATAGGAACTATGACCGACCAATATTCAATAAGTCATAGATTGCTTCTTATATTATCTCCACACATATAATACACATATGCTCCATATTCTCACCTATCATGGTGATCCCATTATCAAATATGCACTCACAATGGCAAATCAACTTAAACTTAACAACTTTTTCATATATTGTTATCATCATCTCATCTTCCAATTGTCATTTATTTCATCTCCCATATGTACATTCTCAATCAATTCTTAATTAAAGGGGCATAACCATTATGAAACTCAAATCTCCATTCCACAGATACATTCTCATACTGAATCATAAACTCTTATATTGATAATCACACAACCATTCTAAGTCCAAGTTCAACCTTTCAAGGTCATAACAACTTGGCTTATACACTTTAATCTCATCATTTCTACCTATGTCCTTATTTTCATCAATCAAGCCACATCAATATACCTACTCACACCTATATCACATTCAAGGACATATCACCAAAATGTAATATTGATGTCATATTTAATAATACATCCATTAATACAATTGCGCAGAATCTTTATCCATTATATCTAACCATATGCTATTTCCCATTTCTAGATATCCTTCAACCTTTCTCGTCTCAATTTATGAAAGATCATCATTTTTCTCAGTGCTCTAATAGCTCAGACTCTTAAGGAATGCTCATGTATGTGACTCATATGAATGTAACTCAGACTGGGGATCAGTTGCTACTGTCTGCTATGACATGACTAAAATGCATGTGACTTAACACATATTTCAAAATGCCCATATAAGATAGTACTTCTGGGCTCTGATACCACATATTGTAGCACCTTACTCCTGCAAGACATGTACCCAACATCTATAGGTGATATCCGAGTCTGTGCCCCATGAGGGCAGCGTGCTAGAATACTCAATCATTCAACAATCGGTATAAATTTTTTTTGAAACTACAAACATAATATGCGAAAATCCATAACCAATTCAGGCCCACTTTCATTCATAAACATTTTCAATCAACACAATATAATTAGCAAAATTTTTAATAGCCATTTGGGCCCTCTCATCGAAATACAAATTTATACAAAAAGTTGCAGAATATACAACTCAATACAAAATAAAGAAATGCAATGCAGACGCGAACTGATCCTGACCTCTATCCTTCACTTGTATGCTGTAGGTATACTCCCGTTGGGCTAACGGGATATTTTTCTGATCCTAAAAAATATTTACAAATTTTAGATGAGTTTTGCGAACTCAATAAGTGACCATCATTGATGGCTCACCCAGCCACGTACCACATAAATCACATTTCACAATCAATACAATTTAATCATTCATATAATGCATATGTGATGCACATAAGACTCACTTTCTATTTGTTCCTTTGATGTGACTGAGTGCCTAAACTGTCCCATATAGGGCTCATTGATAACTATCGCTTATCCGTTTGGGGGATACAAGACTTATTAAACATTGAGCCAGAGGCTTTGAATCGCTTTTGAGCTGGAGGCTCACTTTCACTCGTTGAGCTTTAAGCTCTGATCGGTGGCTACTCAGGTCACAACTATCATTATATTTCATGCATTCATGAAATGGAATGCATCATTCACATTTGCATAATCTCATTCAATCACTTTCCCATATTATCGGACCTTAGTCCGACATTCAACACAGTCAGTGACATTCACATAATCATTCAGAAATAAATCAATACCAAAAAGTCAAATGAAACAAACAGTGAAATGAGACAATCTAGGTCTACTCACAATGCTCCAAAATAACATTTGTTTCCAATTTTGGATACGCTTGAATGCGGACATTTATCCTACACATCTTGTTTGAAGCTCTAATATCTGCTAAATTATGTAACCCTAATCCCTCATGCAACCATGTGCATCAACTTGAAGGTTGACAAAAGGTTCAGTCTTTTTTGGGATAGAAGAAAGAAATAACAAAGTGAAAGTGGTAGTGAATAGCAGAAACCAAGATTTTATTCTGGTGTCAATTTGAAGAAAAATTTTGTGTCGAGGATAAACTAGAGAAAGAAACTTCGAGAGAGATTAAGATAAGGATAGAACTTTCTCTTTTGAGGTTGATAAGACTTCACTTTATAGCTTGGACACCTGTCCATTTCTTATCCACTCATCCACTTCCCTTTATTAAGACTTACTTAAGTATAATTTATACTTAAGTTTAAAACTCAATGATACCACTGCAATCACAAGTTGTAACCCAATAAATCTTTTTAAAAAACAATGCATTAAGAATCTATTGGATTAAGAATCAAGTCATTTGGAGGTCTAGAGAAGAAGTTATGGATGAAAGAATCAAATAACGTTCTGTCCTCAATCATATTGAACCTATTTCGGACAGCTAGCATAACTTTCTCTAGAGATATTGGCTCAAGGTGTTCTTTAGATGGTTCAAAAAAAGAATTCAAGATCTACAACTTTCATGAAGACCTTGAAGACAAATTCGAACGTTTGGAGGGTCAAAAGTTGAACCAGACGATACAAATGAATAGTATGCCATACGATAAAAAATGAATAGTGCACCAGACGATACACCCATCAGATGAATGCATTCTACCAGATGAAGTGAAATCATCAATAGACGAAATGACATCATCAGATGATACGTCTTTAACAGACGATACACACCATCAGACGAATGCATTCCAACAGACGAAGTGACGTCATCAACAGATGAAATGACATCATCAGACGATACACGCCATCAGACGAATGCATTCCAATAGATGAAGTGGCGTCATCAATAGATGAAATGACGTCATCAGACATTACATCTTTAACAGATGATATGAACCATCAGAAGAATCGTCTCCACTAGACGATACACATCACAAGACTTCCATTTTCTAAAATCCAACACTTTAATTTTCATTCCTAGTTTTTTCACTCCATCTTAAAACCTTCTAACTTGTTGACAATACATTTCTCTACTCTATACACTTTCTAAACCAAATTGAATCATGCTTACACTCCAAAGCTTCAGAATTCGAATCTCATATTTTCAACCTCTCTCTACTGTAATCTTCTATTTTCCTATTCTCATTTCAGTCTTCTTCAATCACATATAGAACACTGAAACTACATTCTTCTAGCTTCATTTCATTACACTCATTCACTATAACCATAGTTCTCAACATATCCCATTACTATACGATATAACCGGAATGTCAATGAGTGTAGTTACAATTATTTTTACGTGTGCAAAAATTCAAGTTCACATGCATGTACGTTGACACTTTGCTAAACATGAAATGCAAAATTTTCTAACTCTCACATTGCTACTTTCTCCATTATTGAAATCTAAAGTCTACCTTTAATATGGAAACGTGATGTTACAGTAATCCTCACGTAGCCTAAGAGATCCATCTTTCTTCTTGAAAAATAACACAGGTGTGTCCTAAGGAGATACATTAAGGCGTATAAAACCCTTTTCAATAAGTTCTTGTAGCTGAATTTTCAATTCTTTAAGTTCTGTGGGTGTCATTCGATATGGTATAATGGATACTAGTGTTGTACTAGGAATCACATCAATAGAAAATTCTGCTGGAGCATTTGCAAGTCCAAAAGGCATCACTAAAAATCCATAATGCCCATATCCCGTTCTAAAAGTTTTCTTCGGGGCATCTACTTCCTTTACTCTCAGCTGGTAATATCTTAATTTCAGATCAATCTTAGAGAAAACACCTAAGCCTTTAAATTGATCAAAAAGGTCATCTATTCTAGGTAGTGGATACTTATTATTCACATTCACTTTATTTAGTTGTCTGTAATCCACATATAGACTAAGAGACCCATCTTTCTTCTTGACAAATAACACAGGTGCACCCCAGGGAGATATACTAAGGCGTATAAAACCCTTTTCAATAAGTTCTTGTAGTTGAATTTTCAATTATTTAAGTTCTATGGGTGCCATCTGATATGGTGCAATGGATACTGATGTTGTATCAGGTATCACATCAATAGAAAATTCAACTTCTCTTTTCGATGGTAACCTGACAACTCCTCAGGAAATACATCCTAGAAGTGACATATAGTTGATATATCTTGAATTTTAGGATCATCCTTTCTAGCTTCAAGAACACAAGCTAAGTAGGCTACACACCCCTTTCGAATAAGCCCTTTTGCTATGGTTGCTAATATAACATTAAAGAGAAAATTGGACCTTTTGCCAATAACTGTGATCTCGTCAATATCAACTGTTCTAAGAGTGTTTCTTTTAAGATGACAATCTACCACTGCCTGATGTCTAGATAGCTAGTCTATACTAAGGATCACATTAAATTCATAGAAAGGTAGTTCAATCAAATCACCAGAAAATTCAAAACCTGTATTCGTAATAGACAATTCTTGTAAACTATATTTACCACTACACTATGACTCAAAGGAATTGTAACTAGAATATCATATTTAAGAGTGTTAACAAGTAACCCCATATTTTCAAGCAATGGCATACATATATAAGAATGAGTAGGTCCTGGGTTTATTAATGTATGAATAGAAATGTCAAAGATAGTAAACATACCCGCAATCACATATGGGGCATCCTGGTTATTATGGGCCCGCATAATATATGCACGAGTTGGAGTACGAGTATTAGGTCCATCAATTGTCTCTAATGTGACCCTTTGGCCACTAGCACTAGAACTAGCTCCTGTGCTTTTACCTCTGCTCCTTGGAGTTGTAGGAACTAATCTCTCTGCTTGACTAACTGTTTGATATCGTATGCCAGGGCAATCTCTCTGAAAACGCTCCATAGATCCACATCGTAAGCATGCTCCCATCACCTTCCAACATTGTCTGCCATGTTTCTTCCCATAATGATTACATGGGATAACTACCCCATGTCCTAACCCACCTACTGCACTAACTATAGATGGGGTCTGTTGTCCTGCTCTAACTATTGATCTTTGACTTTGCCCTGATTGGCGGTAAGATGTCTGTATTTGTACTAAAGCTAAGACCCTAAATCCTTTTGCTTCTTACTGGCTGAGAAGGAAGAACTAGATTGTCCCTTACTCTTTTTTTGTTTTCCCCTATTTCTCCATTTATATTCATCAATATTAACCTTTTCAATCCTCAAGCCTACTTTCACCATCTCTCTATAATCCCTAATCCGCAATGTAGCAAGGAGTTTCTTAACGTCATGGTGGAGGCCTGCTTCAAATCTCTCACTCTTATCTGCCCCTGTAAGAATTAATCTCTCAGCATACATACTCAATCTATCAAACTCTTTCTTATATTTTGATATTGTCTTATACCCCTGTTTCAAATGTAGGAATGCATCCCTCATCTCATCCTTATAAACCTCCCCTACATATTTATCTACAAATTGGGACAAAAAGTACTCCCAAGTAAGATCCTATAGTGGAACAAGTCATTTAATAGACTCCCACCACTGATATGATGGTCCCTAAAGAAGACCATTCGCACATTCCAATCTCTCTTTTGGTATGCAATGGAGAAGATCAAAAATTCTCTTTATCTTGATTAGCCAAAACTCAACATCTGAAGCAGGAACTGATGATTCCCCTAGAAAATCCTCTACTCCCAACCTCTTGGCTTTCTTCAATGTAAGCTTCTGTAATGGAAGAGACGGTTGTGATTGTACAAGAAGTGCAGCAATCATCTGTTGTTTTGTATAGTCCACTATAGCTTGGAAAATTTTTGTTGGGTTAGGAACTGGGTGACCGGCAGGTGGTGGTACGAGATGTGCTGGCTGTCTCACCATGCCCCTATATATATCACAAGCTGAGGCATGACTTTCCTCCTCTCCCTCAGCACCCAGAGTGCCTGGTTCCATTCTTCAATCTATAATAGACAAAAAAAGGTGGATCTACATTAGAATCACATCATATTCTCATATAATCCTTCATTTGGCATATACACAATTCACTTTTCCTTTATTTCCTTAATTATAGACCCTAAAACTGCCTAATGGCTCTGATACTATTAAATGTAACACCCTATACCCGATAATGGAATCACCATACCAAGTGTTACCATATTCTTAAATACCTAATACTTCAACTACAACATTTTTTATTTAAAACCTCATTATTCTAGCAATTACTATTCACTTTATAAAAATTTAGACAAAGTTTCCTCTATATTTACTTAAAACCTCCTGCAAGAAACTTCAATACACTTCTTATGCATGTTACTCAACTATCCATCTCCATGTCAAACTTCGTGACAAAATAATTTACCCATCCTCCAATACTTTTCAACATATATAAACCAGATTTCATACATAACTTTCATTTATTCATATATAATTTATAATAAAATCCTGTAAGATCCTTCATTTCTTTATGTGTACATGCCACAACGAAAAAAAATAAAAAATCGTAGTACATCCACCTCCAAATCTTTCGAGATCCTCTATGTGACTCTTGTCTTGTAGTAGATCCACTACAACTTTCTCCTAATTCTCTTTAAAAAATATGTGTGGAAAGAAAATCCACACGCTAAGCTATAGGTTTAGTGGTGTTCAAGCAATTCTATTTCTCATTCAATTCAATTCATTCAACCATAACATGCATAATATATAATATTTTCACATATAAATATCTTCATTTATTTATAAGCATAAATAGGCATTAAAATCAAGTTATGAAATACAAGCATGTATCTATATTAATATTTCATATCTAATTACACAATGATGTATAAATTGTGCAATTTAATTTAAAATCAACTAGTATATATATATATATCCAACAGAATTGTATTGTCGAGCCAGATAAGTGAGGTTTTAAAATACGGGACCGAGTTCTCAAAACCATACAATCTTTTTTTCATCTACATTCATATTAGAACTGAGTTCTCAAATCCATGAAGTTTATAACACAAATCAAATGCCTTACACTAGAATCGAGCTCTCAGAACCATACAGTCCTGTAACACATATCATGACGCAGTATTTTTTGTTAACTCCCTAATTGGCATGTCAACCTTATCACATTCCTCCAATTCCTATCTATTTTACTAGGGAAAATCTAATGAAATCCCATTGAAATTTCATAATAAAAGCTTATAATAACCAATTCAAGTTGTTCCATATTTGACCAAAGTAATTGTCATTTTGTTTTTTCTTTCGTTATTGGTTTTAATTTAATTCATACAACATTCAAGACAAATTCATCTCGCCAATTAGTCAAAAATAACATACATATCAAGTTTCTCGTTTCAAACATAATATATGCCAATTGGGGAAAATATAAATTATAAGTCCAAAATCTCAATTAATCATATATACTACTTCATTTAACTTCCAGTTAAATATTTTTAACAACAATTTCATAAACTCCCAATTTTACTCAAGAACCCCAAATTTCCTAATACACAACTTTTAGGAAAAATTATAATTGGAAGAATACATACCAAATTGATGTCCAAATCTTCAAATTAAACTTCTATAAACTTTAATTTCATCATCAATTCCTTATTCCTTCTCTTTCTCACTCTCTCTCTCCCCTTCAATTCATCTTCTTTATCTTCATAATATTGCATAACAAATTCAATTTCATGCATTTTATTCATCAATGCATGCAACTACACCAAAATCATGTACTAAAAATAATCAAAACTCCATTAACTCCCCTTATAAATTTTCAGGCACTATTCATCAAGAACACCTATATACCTTTTCTTGATCTTTTCCCAATTTTTTGTTAATATGGTGAGTTTAGGGACCCTAGGTTGATGATTTAATTTTAATAGGTGATTTGGGGGTTAAAAATAATGAAAGTTGGCTTGAAAAATGAAAGAAATGAAAGAAAAATGAAGAAATGAGGAACGTGATTCTCAGTAATGTTTTGGACCACTGGTCAACTCTTGATTAAACTCTCAAAACAAACTTGTTTGGTGCTCTAATTTGATCTTCGAGCTATCCTTGAACAATATTATTTTGATGCCAAATAAAATAAAATGCAATTTGGGTCCTGAGTGTCACTATTTATCTCAGGACATACTGTTCATGACCTAAAAAGTACTATTCATAAAATCGAGATTTTTGGGGCATTACAAACAAAATATTTAGTAACTTAGTTATATTAATGAGAATAATTTATAAAAGATAAAATATGATATAGAATAATAAATATCAATAACATACTTATGTAATAATGTAAAAAGGGTAAATAAAGAGAAATATAAACTAATTTATAGTGGTATGATAAATAACCCCTACCTACATCAACCCTAAGATTTTTCTTGAAATTTCACTATAACTCTTCTTTCAAGGTGATGAATAACTTTTGTATAATCTTTTTACAATCTTACTTAACGGTAAAGATGATCCTTAATTCTACTTAGAACACCTTCAAGTACAATATACAAAACTCCAATAAGAGCTTATATCTTAAGACATCTTACTTTATCACTTTAGTAGCTTCAAAGAGGTTCCCACACTCAAATATGAAATGATGAATGCTCTAATGCTTGATAAATATTTAGAAATATGTGTACAAGACACCTAAATGCTTTTCCATATAAGAAACATTGAGAAAAATATGTATTTATAGGGTTTTGAAACCTACACTAGCTATTAGAACCAAAAACTAATCATTATAATGGCTAATTCTAACACACTAATCGGCCACTAAGTCATACTAGTCGACTAATATCCAGTTAATGTATAATATTCACTAGATGTTGCACATTAGTCGACTACTTGGGCATATTAGCTTACCAGTTTTCCCTTGGAGGGATATTGATTGACCACAACACCATATTGGTCAACCAATATGTTAACATATAGCTTTGTTACATCTTGTTCTTATATTTCTTCTCGTCAAAATAATAAAGTCATTACTATTATTTATGTTTTGTTATCATCAAAACATCGATTATAACCTTCTTTAGTTCAACCCATTATATTAAATAGATCTTAATGATTTATTAGCTTTTATTTCATCTCCATACTCTTTGCTTGGACAATACCTCCCGATATGTGATGTGAGCAGGAGTAAGGATCACCATGGAGATGGTGTACGTGACGGGGATGATCTTGTCATTCCAATTGGACCTATGTCTAGAGTTAGGACCAAGAGATTCAAGGAGACTCTCTATGCGCATGTGGGCTAATTTATGGAGAGGATGAAGCTAGCCAAGCCTATTGGAGGAGAACTAGTTGGATCACAACCCAAATTGATCCACTTGTCTCAAATCCTTGGACCGGATTCACTTAGAACTTGAAGGCCATTTTGTTGGGCTATTCTTCGTCATTTGAAGTCTAAAAGGAGGCACACTTATGACCAGACTTGGCGCCTCAATAAGACCAGACCTTTAGGCACATGCTTATGATCTATTTTGTACTTATTTATATTTTAGGCTTCCATGTATTTTAAGCCCAAGTCTTTTAGCATTAAGCCTAGGTATAAATACTTATGTTTTAGGGTTTTGGAAGAGTTTTTTGATCATATTGTTTCTTATGTGCCGTCAGCCATATTGAGAGGAGAAACCCCTCTTGTTCTTTTCAACTTAGGAATTGAACATCACTTACTAATTGAATCAGATTGTGGCACTAATTGAATCAGATTGTGGCATTATTTTAATCTTAAACAACTTTCTTGGTTTGTTCTTTACTCGTTATCTAGGTTGCTCGCGACAAGTTCTTCGTGAGGTCTAGTAGGTAAATTTGAAACCCTACGTATCATATTTAATTTTAGTTAATTTGAATCTATCTTCTTCTTTCCTTGAATTTGAAATTTTCAATCTTTCAATTTTGTGGAGCACGTTAGTTGGTATCATAGCCTTGGTTTAGAGGAGAATTCTTATTCAACTCCATCAAAATTCAAGAAACCACCGCCCATCACCATCCAATTATCGTCGGTTCATCAATTCAGGTGTGAATTAACTTTGGGACTAGGGTTTCAATCTTTCTTCTTATTCTTATTTTAGTTAGGGTTTTCATTTATTCTTCTTGTTTCTTTTGTTGAAACTTTTGGCTTATATCAAAAAAAACTGAAAGACTAAAAAATCTAAAAAAAATTGAAAAAAGTCAAAAAATCCAAAAAATCTGAAAAAACAAAAAATCTAAAAAAGTCAGAAAAATTGGAAAAAATTCAAAAAAGTTCAAAAAAGTCAGAAAAAGTTTAAAAATCTGAATTTTTTTTCTTTTCTTTTCCTTGTTTTCTTTCTTTCGTCATCCTCGTACTTGCTAGTTGGTTCAAAATTTTTGCACTCTTTGGATTCTTTTGATCAGTTGAGAATTGGTTATGAGTAGTGATTTGAATTTCGTTGAGGGATTGAGCGATAAAAAGCAAGAGTATGTGAGCTTATTTGAGGGAGCTATTGACGTGACTTAAACATGAGGGGAGTGACATCATTTGAGTGAAACATGTGAGGGAGTATGTGAGGTTGTTTATTAATAGCCTTATTTTGCAGGTGTATCATTTTATCTACAATGTCATAGGGAGGTAGTAATGATGACAATCAAGGTAGAGATGCAAATATTGCTTTCACTTTGAGAGCTATGCAGTAACAATTTGAGAGGTTCAATCTAGCCTTAACTGAGATTAGGGGACAAATGATTGAGCTCAGACAAGGGAGATGTGAGGAACCTCTAGGGAGATGTGCAGGTTTACATCAGCAGCAACCACCACCTCGTAGACCACCACCTAGGTATGAACCAGAGGAGGAGGAGTTTGAGGTATGCAGACCTAGGAGAGCTCAAAGAGTTGAGCCATTTAACAGGATAGATGAGATGTTAAATCCATCAAGATGTAGATCCCAGTCTTCAAGGGAAGGAATGATGCAAAGACTTACTTGGAGTAGGAAAGGAAGGTGGACTTGGTTTTTTAATGCCACAATTTTTCTAAAGATAAAAGGTAAAGTTAGCCACTGTTGAATTTACAAATTATGCACTAATATGTTGGGATCAGTTGGTGACATCCAGGAGGAAAAATAGATAGATGTTGATTACTACTTGGGACATTACGAAGGCATGTATGAGGAAGCGGTTTGTGCCTTCTTACTATTATAGGAAGATGCATCAGAAAATGCAGAGACTCACTTAGGGGTCTAAATCAATGGAGGACTACCACAAGGAGATGGAGGTGGCTATGATTAGAGTCAACATAGAGGAGGACCCAGAGGCAACCATGGCACAGTTCTTGAGTGGCCTGAATAGAAAGATTGTTGGATCCCGATTCCAGAGCCCAACATTCGGAGTCATAAAATGTGAGCAAACACATTTCTTCAAATTCAGGATATATTTTGGGAAACCTCAAATGGAATTACAAATTGACTCCTTCAGAAAATTTGTTCCCCATTGTCTTAAGTTTCTAATGACAACAAAATTATTCAATTTGGTTCAAAAATCTGAAAGTTAGGCCCTAAACATTTTCAGACTGTTATTAATTGAAATAATACACTATACCCAATTGCATCTAGAAATTGAAAGTCTTAAGGACTGAATTAAAATTTTATTTCTTCAGATCATTTGCATCTCTATATCTCGAGTTTATTTAGAAACAAAAATTATATCATTCAAAGCTCTATAGATCAAGATATCATCAAAATACTAAAATATGTTTAGTATAATATCCAATTCATACTCTTCCAACCCATACCCTTACTTTGATTCAATCAATCCTTTTCAAATAAACATCAAAAGTTATAAACTTTTATGGAGAGGTAGAAAAAAAATGTGTTAGGAATCTATTGGTCCAAGAATTACTTCATTTGGAGGTCGGATAACAAAGTTATGGCCGAAAGAATCAAACAAGGTTTTGCCTCAATCATATTGAACCTATTTTGGGACAACTAACATAACTTTCTCTATATATGTCGAATTAAGGTCATCTTAGGACTGTTTCAAAGAGGACTTCAAAACCTAAAACTTTTTTAAAGACTTGAAGAGAGATTTTATCATCTAGGGGATCAAAATTGAACCAAAAAAAAGGTTAGATGATACAAGACGAAAGGTCAGATGAAAGGCTTCAGTCTAAGACCTATTTTGGAACAATTAGCATAACTTTCTCTAGAGATATTGGATCAAGGTCATTCTTAGACGATTTGAAAGAGGACTTATAGATCTAAAACTTTCACTAAAGCAAGATTTTTTTCATCTAGAAGGTCAAAATTGAACTAGACAAAAGGTCAGACGACACTAGACGAAACGTTAGACGAAAGGCTTCAATCTAAGACCTATTTTGGAACAAGTGGCATAAATTTCTTTAGAGATATCGGATCAAGGTCATTCTTATATGGTTTGAAAGAGGACTTATAGATCTACAACTTTTATGAAGACATCAAAGCAAGATTTTGTCATTTAAAGGGTCAAAATTGAACCAGATGAATGGCCAGATGATTCAGTCTGCAGTGAATCAGACGATTCAGTCTACAGTGCATCAGATGATTCAGTCTACAGTGAATCAGACGATTCATTCTACTGTGCATTAGATGAAGGTATTTCTACTGAGTCTTCCTCACATCCCCAAAAGTTCTAAATCACTAACTACACTCTCCAGAGCACCTCCACTTATAAGGATCATAACTTTTGACTCTGATGTCCAAAAATTTCATACTATATATCGTTGGAAAGCTAGACAGATAAGCTACCACTTTCTACAACTTTGTCTAATTCAACCTAGATTAATCCATATTTCCCCTTGAAGTCAAAACACAAATTTTATCCCTATGGCAAACTTGAAATTTGCACTGTACAAACCTGGAATGTCCTTAGCATAACCATTCAACTACTAAATTGACTTCGTTAAACTCTCAAATCTCAACTCAGTTGACTCATCACATTTAACTACATCTCATCGTTCATAATTCCCATCGTTCTTTTCCTTAACATCTCACTGATATATATATATATTGTATATATATATATATATACAATTCATGTTCAAAAATCATCAACTCAAGTTGGTAACTTCTTCAAGTATATCCAATTTCAACTCACATCATCCATACACAATTCATATTTCATTAACAACAAAATAAGAATCGACAAAGCTTTAATGGCATTCCAAGCCACATTACATTATCGATATCAAAATCTAAAATAAAAAAAGATACAAACCCCCAATAATTCTCAAAATGCATCTAAATTCATGCTTTTACAAAATCTAACTAAATTTACAAAACATTGCAAAAGTAGTATGATGCCTCAACTCTTAGTTACTTGATCTCATATTTTTCACCTAAAGATGGGACGAAAAGGGGGTGAGCTTGATAGCTCGTGGGTAACAAGTTTATAATGGAGAATAAGCAAAATCGTTGCAATGTTCATTTGTCATATAAAAAACATAATGAATTCATAAAACGCTTCGTTCTCAAATTCTCAATTCTAGCTCAAAACTCATAGTTAAAATATCATCAAATAAGCATAGCATATACATTTAACCATCAATGCAGAACACTTAAATTATGCAACATATTTGACAATTCAAAGATACAATGCACAAACAAATGGCAAAACCCCATTCAATAGGATTCCAATTGAAAATCCCATAATGCAAAATCTTTAAAATTGATTCTAGAATACTTAAACCCTTGTATTTTCTAAACTCCATGAACTAAAACCCTTCCAAAAACCCAAAAGATTCAAAATGATCTTACTTTGACTCTTCACCAAATGAAGAGATCTTTGGCTCAAATGGAAGCTCTTCTCTTCCTCTAGCTTTTATCTTCTTGAACTACTTCAAAATCTCTTTCAAAGCTAAAAAATGATGAAACCCTAGCTCAACTCTCTTCTTTTCTCTCAAACCACCAAAACTCTCTTCTCCTCACTTCTATTTTTGTTTTTTCTCTCTTCTCTACCTCAATTCACGTTTTCTTCTTCATTTAAATGCAAGACAACCTTTTCATCTCCAATCCTACCCTTAATGAATGTAAAAATGCCCATTTTGCCCTTCCTTATATGCCTTGTATCTTTTGTCCTTAAGTGTCTTGCCAAAAATACCCTTGAACATTCTTATAACTTTAACACTTTAATTCCACTTACCCATTCAACAAATCCTACTAACTTTTACATAATTAAATAATTACAAAATGATTAACATATCAAACCTTAAAATTATTTAAATCATGCTTATTCATCAAGAAAAAATTAGGGGGCCAACAGAGATAGCTAATGTGGTAGAATTGCAACACTACGTGGAGATTGAGGACATAGTGAACATGGCCATGAAGGTGGAGAAACAAATCAAAGCTAGAGTGGCAGCAATGATTGGGGCAAATTCTAGCCAATCATGGAATTCAAAATGGCCCAAGAAAGAGGAGAAGTCGAAAGACAAGGGACTGGACTTCAAGGAGACATCCAAAAGGCCAAATGTATAGGGTTTGACCCTAAAGGTACACCTAACACCCAAGCTTCTTCTAGTAAGCATTCTCGCATTAAATGTTTTAGGTGTTTAGTTACTGGCCATATTGCATCTCAATGTCCAAATAAGAAAGTCATAATTATAAGGGATAATGAGATGATTGATTGGGAGGATAGTGGTAGTGAACCTGAGCTTGTTATTGATAATGATTTTAAGGGTGATAGTTACTTTGAGAGAGCTGTTACAGGGAAAGCACTAGTAGTTATAAGGGTACTGAGTGCTAGGGCCATAGATGAGGTTATAGATTAGAGAGAGAATCTTTTGCAATGAGGTGTTTAGTTGGTAGGAAAGTATGCAATTTGATCATTGATAGGGGTAATTACACTAATGCAACTAGTTAGACTATGGTACAGAAATTAGGTTTGACATGTAGGAAACATTTAGAGCCATACAATTTACAGTGGTTCAATGGTAATGCTAGTGTGAAGGTGACTAGGCAGGTTGCAATGTAATTTTCAGTAGGGAGATATAAGGATGAGGTGTTGTGTGATGTAGTACCAATGAAGGCTAGTCATATGTTACTTGGGAGACCTTGGCAGTTTGACAGGAGGGTAGCACATGATGGGTATACCAATAGGTACTCCTTTAAGTTTAATGGTAGGAATTTCATTATACTACCTTTATCACCTCATAAATTGTACCTGGACCAGATAAAAGCAAGAAAAAAGTGAGGAGGATTCAGGCAGTGAGAACAAAAAAAGTGAAGAGAGAAAAGAGGCTCAAAAAAATTGAGTTTAGCCTATGCACCAGTAAGAAAAAGAAAGTAGGATGTGCAATAGAGAAGAGCTTAGAAAGAGAAAAGAAGAGAGAAAAGTGAGCTTGTTTGCTAAGGAAAAAGACCTGAGGAGAGTAACTGGAGAGAAAAGAGCACTAGTAGTGGTGAGATATAGAGAGTGTTTAATTTCTGACACTAACCCTCTTAATGCTTTGCCTAGTGTTTTTGCTTATCTTTTGTAGGATTATTCATATGTCTTTCTTGAGGAGATGCCCAAGGGACTGCCACCCTTGAGAGACATCGAGCACCATATTGATTTTGTGCCGAGAGCTCAAATTCGAAACCTCCCAGCTTATAAGAGTAATTCTAACGAGACAAAGGAGCTTCAAAAGTAGGTGGATGAGTTACTAGAAAAGGGATATATAAGGGAGAGTTTGAGCTTGTGTGCGATGCCTGTGTTGCTGGTGCCTAAGAAAGATAGAACCTGGAGGATGTGTGTGGACTGTATAGTTATTAACACAATAACTGTAAAGTATGGCCACCCTATCCCTAGGTTAGATGGTATACTTGATGAATTGCATGATGCATGTATCTTTACAAAAATTGACTTAAAAAGTGGATACTACCAGATTAGAATGAAACCAAGGGATGAATGGAAAACTGCTTTCAAAACTAAATATAGGTTGTATGAGTGGTTAGTCATGCCATTTGTTTTAACTAATGCACCCAACACTTTTATAAGGTTGATGAATCATGTCTTGTGTGCATTTCTTGAAAAATTAGTGGTTGTTTACTTTGATGACATCTTGATATATAGCACTAATCTTGATGAGTATGTCATACATGTGAAGTGTGTCTTCGATGTGTTGAGATAGGAGAAATTGTATGTGCACCTTAAGAAGTGTACATTTTGCATTGATAATCTAGTATTCTTGGGTTTTATGATCAGTTCTCAAGGAGTTGAGGTTGATAATGAGAAGGTGAAGGCTATTCGAGAGTGGCCAACACTTAAGAGTGTGAGTGAGATGAGGAGTTTTCATAGACTTGCTAGTTTTGATAGGAGATTTGTGAAAGATTTCTCTACTATTGCTGCTCCTTTGACTAACATAGTCAAGAAAGAGAAAGGGTTTGCATGGGGTAAGGAACAAAAGCATGCATTTGTATTATTGAAGGAAAAATTATGTCCTGCTCCTATTATGTGTTTGCTTAATTTTGATAAGGCGTTTGGAGTTGAGTGTGATGCTTCTGGGATTGGAATAGGTGTTGTGCTTTTGCAGGAAAACAAACCAACAACATATTTTAGTGAGAAGTTGAGTGGTGCACAACTCAACTGCCCAACCTATGATAAGGAGTTATATGCTGTTGTGAGAGCATTGGAGGTGTGGCAACACTACCTCCGCCTTAGAGAGTTTGTCATCAGGACAGATCATGAGTCCTTGAAGCACTTAAATGGATAGGGCAAGCTAAGCAAGAGATATGCCACTTGGGTGGAGTTCCTGGAGACATTCCCCTATGTCTTGCAGTACAAGCAAGGAAAGGAAAATGTGGTAGTCGATGCACTATCTAGGAGGTATTCCTCAGTTTCTACTCTTACTTCTAAACTATTAGGATTTGAGCAAGTTAAGGATATGTATGCTTCTGATGATGATTTTGCTACTGTGTATAATGTTTGTGAGTATGTTGCCTTTCAGAAATTCTAAAGGCATGAGGGCTATTTGTTTAGGGGTAGCCAATTGTGTGTGCCTAACTATTCATTACATGCTTTATTAGTGCAAGAGGTTGATAGTGGTTGATTGATGGGTCATTTTAGGGTTACTAAGACACTGGATATTTTGCATGAACATTTCTATTGGCCTGGTATATGTAGGGATGTTGAGTGTGTATGTGCCAAATGCATTATATGTATACAAGAAAAATCTACTATTAAATCCCATAGATTGTATACCCCTTTACCTGTGCCTACTGAACCTTGGGTTGATCTTTCTATGGATTTTGTTTTAGGACTACCTAGAACAAAGAAGGGGTATGATAGAATCTTTGTTGTTGTTGATCGATTTAATAAGATGGCATACTTCATTGCATGTTATAAGACTGATGATACTGTGCATGTTGCTGATTTATTCTTTAGGGATATTGTTAGATTGCATGGTATTCCTAGGTCTATTGTTTCAGATAGAGATGTTAAAATTTTGAGCCATTTTTCGCATGTTCTATGGGGAAAGTTGGGTACTAAATTGCTTTATTCTACTACTCGTCATCCACAAACAGATGGATAGACTGTGGTTGTTAATACAACCTTAGGTACCTTGTTGCATGTTGTAATTGGTAAAAATTTGAAAACTTGGGGTGATTGTTTGCCATTTATTAAGTTTGCATATAACAGATGTGTGCTTTCTACCACAGGTTATTTACGTTTTGAGCTTGTTTATGGTTTTAATCCTTTGACTGTTTTAGATTTGATGCCTTTACCCTTGCATGCGTTGTCTAGTACAGATGGCAAGAGGAAAACTAAGATGGTTAAGGAGTTACATAAGAAGGCAAGACAGCACATTGAGCAGAGGAATAAGGTCTATGCTAAGCAAGTCAACAAGGAGCACAAGCTAATGACTTTTGAACCTGGTGATTAGGTTTGGTTTCATTTGAGGAAGGAACGGTTTCCTTCCCAAAGAAAGTCCAAGTTAGATCCTAGGGGTGATGGTCCATTTCAGGTGTTGGAGCAGATCAATTACAATGCTCACACGATTGATTTGCCAGGTAAGTACAATGTTTCGGGTACTTTTAATGTAGCTAACCTTTCTCCTTTTGATATGGATTCAGATTCAAGGATGAATCTTCTTGAGGAGGGAGGGACTAAAATGAGCAGGAGTAAGGATCATCATGGAGATAACGTACGTGATGGGGACGAGCTTGTCATTCCAGTTGGACCTATGTCCAGAGCTAGGACCGAGAGATTCAAGGAAGCTCTCTATACGCATGTGGGCCAACTTATGAAGAGGATGAAGCTAGCCAAGCCTATTGGAGGAGAGTTGTTGGACCCCATTTCTGGAGCCCAACAACCGGAGTCATAAACCTTGTGCTTATTACCCTGGAGGGTTATTGCCATCATTCTACAAGATTAGTGTGCCCACACTAGCCAATCACCAACATCTCAATTTGCCTTCTTCAATACAATTGTAGCTCTATGTCTCTAGTTTACTTTGAAATAAGAACCACCTCATTCAGAGCTTTATAGCTTAAGATATACTTAAAAAGCTAAAGCGTGTTCATACCCCAATCATGCTCTCCCAACCGACTTCTCACTTACTCTAATACAAACTTTCTCAAAATAACTCCAAAAGATACAAATTTTCATGTAAAGGCGGTAAAAGATGTTAGGAATCCATTGCTCCAAGAATCACTTCATTCGGAGGTCGGATGAGGAAGTTATGGACAAAAGAATCCAATATGTTCATGTCCTTAATTATTTTATACCTGTCTTGGCGCAATTGCTATAACTTTTGCTACAAATGTCGGATTGAGTTCGTTCTAGGACCATTTGAAACAAAACTTCTAGATCTACAACGTTCATGAAGACCAAAAAGTTAGATTCTACCTCTAAAAGGATCAGAAATAGGACAAAAAATGATGATACAAATTAAGACGGTCAAACTAAGACAATTCAAAACTAAGACGATTCAAACTAAAACGATTCAAACTAACATCAATCTTCATAGCTGTCACATACCCACATCCTATGCAACATCACAACTTGTAAAGATCATAACTTTCCACTACGATATCCAAAACTCACAAACTTTATATCGTTGGAAAGCTGGAAAGATTATCTACAACTTCCAAGAAGACAATTTTTACTAGTTCTACCTAGATCATTCCAGATTTTTCCTTTAATACATAACACAATTCCTACCCTCATGAAAAATTGAAAATAGCGATGTAAGAACTTGAAAAGCTATAAACAATATGTATTTGATTCGTATCAAAATAGGTGTTTTATAACACTTTAGTGGGCATTTCGAGTCACCTTACAACATAATCCAAAATACATACTTTTGTAAAAACAATAATTTCTCAAAATGCAACTAAAGCATTGTTTTACAAATTCTAACTTCAAAAGAACAAAAGTGTAGATTGGAGTGAGGCCTTGACGCTCAACTCAATCACTCGATATCTTGCTCAGCACCTGTAGATGGAAAGTAGTGGGGGTGAACTTAACGCTTATGGGTAATAACTTTATAATCGGTAATAAGCAAAAATCATTGAAAACCTTCATGATCATGGCAATTTCTCACAATTCCATAAAATATCTATATCTCACTGGTCAAACCAAAATCACAGTTCACATAAGTTAAACATTTATCAAACTTGTCAACTCATGTAATCACATAAACACTTCATAATGGTTTGGGTGAATCTGTAACAGAACATACTACACATTTCCCATAAGGGTCCTGAGTAACCGTGAACAAAATGTACTATCACAATCTCATAAAATGGTCTTGCGTAGCCGTGAACTTATAGGAGTTCGTGAAGGAGCTCTATGTCATTAGCGGGCAGGCGGGAGAAGCCTTTTTAATCAAGTGCACTTGATAGATAGAACAGACCACCACAAACTCACATAACATGTAATTAATGAACTTGAAACATTTTACCCATATGGCACATTGTTGTTTGAAACTTGATTTTATGACCATGACACATTTCATATGCATTTCTATCAGCATTTCTCAACCCATCTAAAATAATAATAAATGCACATTTTTAAGGTAGTTGGAAATCATTTACTTCCATTTATTTGAAAGAACCTCAATAGCCTATTTACTCAATTATAAAAATGTACCCACCTTAATTTCCTTGCTTGAAAACTTGGTCAAGGATGTCCCTCCTCTATCTCCTCTTGCCTCTCTTGCCTCCCTTCAACATTAGCAAAATTCTCACTTAAAAGAATTTCAAATTGGAAAACCCAAAGAACCAGAAACATGAAATTGATCCTAGAATACCTAAACCCATACCCTTCCTAAGCTCTTTGAACCATAGACCTTTCAAAACTCCAAGAGATTTAAAATCAACTTACCTTGAATCTTCACCCAACAATGATTTTCTTGGCTCTAATGGAAGCTTTAACCTTCCTCTTCC